>OY720344.1:122873400-123148400 GCA_963082975.1 Labia minor | reverse complement strand
TAATTCATTTGTTTGTTTCTTCTAGATTTCATTTTTCTATATATAATATAATGTAATATAAATTGATTTTTATACTATATCTAGTGGTTGGAACCTCAAGTTATGAGTTTTGGAAGGTAGCCCAGAGCTGTTAATAATGTCAAATAAGTTTTTCCCTAATATTGTTATGTATATATAGTATGTTATGTAAATTCAATTTATTCGTTATCCACCCGAAATATTACTACGAAGAAATAAAATTATATTTAAAAATAAACAATAATAACGTAGGTGTATGTAGAGAGATATAAAACAATTGTTTACTCTTGGAACTAAATACATATGAGTGTGGGGTGAAAAGTTTCCGGCCAGACCAAGAAAAACCATGTTTTTAACTTTTTTTTTTTTTTTTTTTTTCTATATTTTTCAACATAATCTCCATCAACTGATTTAAGTCTCATCAATAGTTATGAATCGATGTAAAAATTCGTTTGGATTACGCCTACAGCGCCAAATTGTCAGTGGAAATGGTTTTTCGAAGCAGTTTTTGGTGTAACGTTAGCAAACGCGGCACCCACGTTGCACACACCTTCGCATATTCAAAGGGTTATGCAAAATATTTCCCACACGTTCAGCTGACATCGTACAGGTCTCAGCTATCTTGAATGTTGAAAAATAAAGCAAAAAAAAAAATTTAAAAACATCGTTTTTCATGATCAGGCCGGAAACTTTTCACCCCACCCTCGTAGATACGAGATACGAGTATAAAAAGTTGCTGTTGTATAATTCTATCGGCTATAATTCGATAGAACACATTAAAGATTAACTTCACTTTAACTTTTCTCAATGATGTTGGTTCAAATCATTTACTATCGTTAACTTTTCTGTTAAAGAAGTTTGTAATCGACCCCTGATTTAAAACGTTATTGAAATGAGCAATCAAATCACTACATCATCAAAGGAATTAATAGCTGCTGCTTTCTTAACCAAATTCAACTATAAGCTTCCAAAACAGCTCAAAAATTATATTATTATTAAAAATTTGCTTTAGATTTCTTATTTGAATATTGAATTTCATGTATATAGGTATAGTATATATATATATATATATATAGAGAGAGAGAGATATATATAACAGCGCTTCTGATGGTGAAACATTGAACTAAGAAAATATATTAATGATGACTTATCTAAGATGTAGGACTTTGATTACCTTCAGTATTGATAAAATAAATGAATTAGAAAAACTATGAAATTGGTTTGCATCGAATAAGGACTTTAAAATCGATTTCTCTGCATTTTAGAGTAAATCGGATTCCTCATTTATACAAAACCTAACCTTAAATAATTATAATAAATCATTATCTTCTATGTATATATTATCCAATTAAGGATAATTTTTATCAATTAAAATTCACTTCTCGAAATATTAAATTAAACTAATTTTGTGTAAATAGGTTAAATCAAAAAAAAAAGTTTAATTATTACTAATTAATAATTACTAATTCTAAGAAAATTGATAAGTAAGTATATCTATTCTCACCTTTGCTAAAGATCATTCCATAAAAGGGCCGATCAAATTCGATATTAACTCTCATATGTGTCTTTTCGCATTGCACTTGAAGATGTTTAATTTGAGGCATATCAGGTGTAGCCAGTGGCCAAGGTTCATCCGGTGGAAGTCCATTACCAGCCAGATGCGTTGCAGGTGGTCCATAAATGTCAGGTGGTGGGCCATACAGTCCAGTGGAGCCGCCACGATGTTCCAGTGGCAAGGAGGAGGAATCCCCTTGATGAGAGACCTGTGAACGAGAGGCGGGTGAGCGCGCGCGGAAAAACTGCATTCTTAAAAAATCAAAGGGACAGCGACAGCCAAGATGGGAAGAAATGGTCTTTTCCCATCACCCCCATCACCTTCCATTTATACAACTAACATCTCTATTAATATTAATTAATTAATCAAATAAAATTAAATATCTCTATAAAATAATTATAACTAGTCATAATAGAAGAAATAATAATTAAATTTATATAATAAAGAAATTTAAAAAATTATATATTTAATTAATTCGTTAATTTTTTTTTTTTTTTTTTTTGATAAACTTTAAACTTATCCATATTATTATATATAACCTCTGACTTTTGTTCAAGTTCAGTTATATTAATGATGTGTTTGTTCTAAGATCAAAAGAACAGGCCCTATCAAGCTTTACCTTGATTTTCTTGATGGGAGGCGCTACTTTTTATCAAGTAGCTTCCCAATTTTGATACCGTAGCCTGGGTGGACTCTGTCCAAAAAATTCCAGCTAGAGACAGGTTCGGGACTTAAACCCGAGACGACGAAAATGTGGATTAACGCAGTTAAATAACACCCTACAAGGCGTCCATATATATTATATATTAATATGGATATATATATATATATATATATATATTTCTAGGTTCTAATTCAATGGTTTCCAACGTTTATGTACCGGCGCCCCCTCTTTTTTTAAAAAAAATTCTTGCGCCCCCCTTAATTTTGTATTAATTTAATTTGATAAATACTCACATAGTATTGTAATTTATTTAATGGACTACAAAATAACACATAGACTTTACACACCCACACACACTCAATTAAAAAAAAACATATTATAGATTATTATAGATTTTAGAAAAAACTTGGTTCTAATACATTCGCGCCTCCCAGGGAGGGCGCGCCCCCACAGGTTGGAAAACACTGTACTAATTGTTTGGTGTATTCAGAAAAAAAAAGAATTATTAATTGAAACAATTAAAAAAAATTAGTGCATAGAATATATATATATAGAAAGAGAGAGAGAGAGATGATAGACTGACAAGACAAAACAATCTTAACTTAACTTGATAGCTTTTGCTTTTTTTTTTTTTTTTTTTTTTTGCTTACAAAAATAATAGAAGAAAAGATTCTGCTAATGCATTAGAGAGACCGGTCGGACCACTTCCTTCTCCAGGGCAATGGGCCAGAACATCGCTCTCTTTCTCTCTTTCATCAGTGGAACTGCAATGAAGAGAGCAAGAGAGCAAGAGAGGGAAAGAGAGATCACAACATTTCTCCTGAATGCAAGAGGAGATGAGAGTGATGATTCCATTACAAATAGAACCGTTTTGTTTTGTAAACAAATTGACATTTTCACACTCAGGTGATTTACGGAATAAACAAAAAAAAAATAAAATAAAATAAGATATTAACCACTGATTTCATAATCAAATTTGTAGTTCATTTCAAAAATATCAATTAAAACATTTATTTCTTCTATTTTAAATATTCTAAATTATAAGCTTATTAAATAATTAAATAAATAAATTTATTAATTAACTTATAAAATTATTATTAATAATAATTCAAAAAATATATGTATTATATTATTTATACGAGTATAAATAAAATTTATTAAAATAATTAACAATTTCACCTTTTTACTATCTCGCCAGAGATAAGTATTGCGATGACGAAAATTTTCGATGTTGAGATTTTGATGTTTTTATACGTTTTGAAGGTCCCTGAGTCATTTTCACTAGGGTTGAGAAAAATGTCTGTGTGTATGTGTGTATGTGTGTATGTGTATGTATGTAGACAAGATTACGCAAAAATGGTTTAAGCTAGAATCATGCAATTTGGTTCATGGGCATTATTCAAAATTTGTAGTTTTCTATCAAATTTTGAGAAATGTAACTCAACCGGATTTTTATTTTTTTTCTCTAAAGTGACCGTAAAAATAAAGATATTTGTTTGATAGTTTTTCACATGATTAAAAATTGTATAAAACTGCTATTGATATAGAATTTCAGCCTGATTGATTCGCTGAAAGTACCAGAATTATTTTTTTAACACTACAATCTCTCTCAACAAAGAGCCAAATACGCGCTGGTTTAATAAATATTATTTATTAATTTTAATTTATTATTTATAATTATAATTAAATTTAATTTAAATATAATATTATTATATGTTATTTAATACAATAGTCGAGTGGAGACACTCCAGCTTTTTGACTAAAAGAAAATAGATAATAAGCAATGAGTTCATTCATTATTTTGCGCTTTATAATTTTCATTAACCTATTTTAAAATAACAAATTATACTTATATAAAAGGAGGTTGTTTTTATTTTCTAATTAAAATTGCAAAAAAATATCAATTCCATAAAGTCATTTTGTATAAATATATATAGACAAATTATTAATTAGTTTCATTTTAATTACTTTTTATATTTCACAAGTGAAATTGGTTAAGATTATAAATATATTAATTTGACATATATATATATATTAATAGATTAATAGATTGATTTAATAAATTTCAAATCAATATATCTTTTTTTAATATCTCTCTCTTTTTTACCGACCGACGATAGTAAGGGAGGTATTGTTTTATTTATGTTACTTAAAATTATTTTGGAAATGAGATTTTAATTTGATTTGAGCGGTATAAATGAATGAAATAAAAATGGTAAACAATTGAATGATAGACAAACCATTTGGGGAATGATAAGACAATGAGAAATTATCATGGTATTGGTGATGCAAATGGTCAAAAACTTTAATGTATTCAGAGGGATATTGTAAAAGATAAATATTGAAATAAAATATTTTTTTTTTCTTAAAACTTTCTCCCATATTAAATATTTCGAGTTATTGATGATGATTGATATCATATATATTTATACATGAATGGATAATAGAATTAATTAGAATAAGTAATTGTTTAGTCTAACCGATGCATCATGAATTTGAATAAAACTTTACCAGTGGATTCCTTTTTTGATTCCAAACAAACTCTCTTTAAGCAGTATATGGCGGTCGCTTCTAGTTTACGAGATAAAAATTATTAAAGTTTGCTATAAACTAGTTATGAAGGAGCAGCCACTTAATAATGTTTTATTGTGACTAATTCACTAATTTTCGGTTTTTATAAGTTCGGTTTGGATATAGGAAAATTATTTAATCAATTAATTTTTTAATCTTCTTATATCCAAACCTAACTTATAAAAAAAAACAAAAAAATTAGTGGAGCCCTCTAGTGGTCAAATAATAAAACCTGGTAGCTAAATAGAATATCAATATCAATCATTTATATAGAAACTTTAATCATATTTATCTCGTAAACGAAATAACTAAAACCACATACTGGTTAAGGAAAGTTTATTTTGAATCAAAACGAATCTACTAGTAAAGTTTTATCAAAATCCATCACACATCGGTTAGACTAAAAAAAATTACATTACAATCTATCAAAAAATGAAAATACGTTATTTTTTAAAGGTCTTTATTATTTATTATAATATTATTTCTAGATTTTGAAAAACACCAAATAAATCATTTTGATTATTTTGATAATCATAATATAATAATAATAATACTTTATTACACAGTCTAAATTCTATGTAAATGTATTTATATATATATATCAATCTATTCAATATCGTAAGTAATTATTATTTTATCTTTTTGTTATTTTGTTGTTATTAAATAGTAGTAGTAACTTTTAGTTCGCGTTTATAAAATCTATATGTCTGTGTGTCTGTCGCCAAAAATTTTCGATTTTTTAAATTTTGATTTTGAACTTGAGTAGAGTTTAAAAAAGTGTAAGTGTAGAGTGGTCTTGGTTTTTTAAAATTCGGTTCGGAACATGGTCAAAGTTGAAAATTATAAACAAGCGATGTTTTCAGCGCATCTTAGATCGTATCATTATAATTATAATTATAATTATAATTATAAATTATATAAATTATATTAATATTATATTATATTATTATTTATTATAAATTATAATAAATATTAATTAATTATTTACGTTATTTTTTAGTGTTTTGAATATATTTTCAATATGGAGAAAGATTAAGATCATAGAAATTAGAATTATTTATGCAATTTTGTGATAAATATGAATAAAAGTTCTTTGATAGTTGATAGTAATGCTTCCTAGCATTCCCAGATGTTTTATATTTAAAATACTTCAATAAATCTTTTCGTACATACTTTCATCTTTAAATTGAGATTATGATTTTAATATTTTAAAATTTTAATTTAAATTCTGATACTATTCAAGTATATAAATTAAATTGTGATACTTATTTGTAAGGATATTTTTATATGAATTAATTAAAAAATAATTTAAATGAATTGAAATTGGAGAGGAACAGAAAAATATAAAGGGGGGGGGGAGGAGGAGGATCTAATTTTTAATTAATATCTATTATTTATTTAATAGAGGAAGAAGAAGAAGAAGAAGAAGTTGAAGATGAAGATGAAGTGATCTAGTCCCCTCCGTTATTGCTGAGTTTGGAAAGTTGACGTTAATAGATAAAATAGATGAAATCAATGGGAAGTTGATGAAGAAGTTGGCAGTTGGTTGTCTTTGGACAGGACTGTACAGTTATGAAGGTACCATCATCAGGTTTTTTTTTTTAATAAAAACTGGGTTATCCATGTCTGATCTCTCGGTATGCTCTGCTTATCAACATTATCACAAACAACAAATGCAACATTGCCTATGCTAATTGGTTGAATTGGCTATTCGCCACTCAAAAAAAAAAAAAAAAAAAGCCATCAACCAGCCAATCAACACAATCAGACCGATACAATGAATTTTGTATTTCTATTATAATATACATATATATTTGTAATGAATGAATTAAAATGTAAGAAAAATATTATAATTATTTTTAATAAAGGTAATAAACGAGGTCATTAGAAAATGCATCTTCAATTTATTTATTTATGTAGGTGGGTGTGTCTGAATATAATTTTGTAGAAATATACTGGCGTGAGACAAAAAAAATAAATAAAAAGAAGACAATATATACAAAGATGAGTGATAGTCCATTTATTTATTTATGTTTACAACCCCCTCTCCAATCCTCTTTTGTCCTTTACACAAATTCAATAAAAAGAATCACTGATAATTGAATTGAATTTTTTTTTTTTTGTTCTTTTAAGAAAGAGAAAGTTTATTTGATTTATTTAAAGGGGGTCAATAAGATATTCAATTAAAATTCAAAGATTTATATATAGCCAAATAATAATAATAATTATATATATTATATTAAAATTTAATATAAGTATAATAATATTTGTCTCTTTTATAAACTATGTAAATTATATTATTATTATTAATAGAATCCAATTTTTTTTTTTAATTTTATTTTAAAGGTTAAATACTATTTTCACCGTATATTTTTCAAAATTTCAAAATTTTAAAATAAGATTTATATAACATTTCTTTTATATAATTAATAATATAATAAAATAAGTCGACCTGTGGCCAGGTCCGAACTGACCGACGGTTTGAAGTAAATTAATTTCCAGCTACAGAAACAATTTCAAATAATTTTAATATATCCATTAATGTAATAAAAAACAGGTATGGATATAACAAATATTTTTAATTTTATTTTATTTATAATATATATGTAAGACAAGGCTGTGACGTCATGAATGGCTGGGTGACGTCATATAATTTTAAATTAAGAAAAAACTAATAAAGATGTTTTTTCTCGAGGATAAAACCAATACAAAGTGCATGATTCGTGGTGATATATAAAAAAATCTCCTCATGTGAAATTTGGTGTGAAAATAACCCTTCCCTTCCTATCGTCGTACGCTAATACTACCACTTCCGGTTTCCGGAATTGCACCAAATGTTGATCAATTCATCATACTGATGCATTAAGTAAATATACCAAATTTCATCAAAATCGGTTGAGCCGTTCAGGCTGTACACATCTATACGGAAGAACAGAGGGACGGACGGACGGACGGACAGACATGATGCTAAAAATGAATGTAAAAATCTCCACATGTGAAATTTGGTGTGAAAACAATACCTCCCTTACTATCGTCGGTCGGTAAAAAAAATCTGGAGTGTCTCCACTCGACTATCTCGCAATTTGAATTGGATTAAATAACATAATATTTATATTATATTTAAATTAATTAATATGTATTATTCATTAAAATTAATAAATAATATTTATTAAAGCAGTGCGTGTTTGGCTCTTTGTTGATGGCACCACGTCACGTGTTGGCGCGTAATTTGCAGTGTTAAAAAATTAATTCCGGTACTTTCAGCGATTCAATCAAGCTGAGATTCTATATATAGCAGTTTTATACAATTTTTAATCATGGGAAAAATTATCAAACCTATATCTTTATTTTTGCGGTCACTTTAGAGAA
This sequence comes from Labia minor, assembly GCA_963082975.1. Taxonomy (NCBI): domain Eukaryota; kingdom Metazoa; phylum Arthropoda; class Insecta; order Dermaptera; family Spongiphoridae; genus Labia; species Labia minor. The sequence goes on along the minus strand of OY720344.1, from coordinate 123,140,223 downwards.
AAATAAATGAATACGTGGTAGGTAATGACCCTCTTCCGAAAGATCTACATTACTCAAAAGTTGATAAAAATACCCATGTACAAAATTTCATGATTCTAGCTCAAAATGTTTTTGCGTAATCTTGTCTATATACATACACATACACACACAGAGAGACATTTTTCTCAACTTTAGTGAAAATGTCTCAGGGGCTTTCAAAACTTATAAAAACATCAAAATCTCAAAATCGGAAATTTTTGTGAACGCAATACTATCTGACGAGATAGTAAAAAGTTGAAAAAATAACAATTTAATTTTATTAAATGACTATTTTGGTGGTTCTGTAATAAACCTAATTAATTAACCTATTTTAAATAGAGTGTACAATCATTTGCAAAAGATTATAAAATTTCATTAAATGGATCCTCTTATGAGTATCAAGTCAGCACTGTCTTATGACTTTTTTTTATTAAGTGATTAAATGAATTTTAATTGATGTTGTTGAGATGTGATTTAAAGTGATGGCTGTATCTTTTCTATTAATAGGAAGACCCCAAATGGTATTATTCTCATGTTTAATTTATATTTAAATTCCCTTCAAGAGTGTATGAAATAATTTATTTCGAAATGATTACATGATTTTTCTTACCAATGTATATCATTGTAATAACAACTTTGTACTAGCATTGAATTGTATAGGAATTATCTTAAAAATAAATAAAGATTGTTGTTGTCATCAAATCAAATTAACAGAAGGGGAAAGTGGTGATGAATAAAAATAAATAAATAAATAAATAGTGTCGGTGTTTTGTTATTAATGAAATGAAATTAAAGATTTGTACATTCATGTACTAATAAATAATGTTCTAATAATATTTATATATAAGTATGTGTGTGTGTGTGTGTGTTGGTACTGGTTAAGCAATAACGGCAGCCTGGTTAATACGAAGAGAGGAGGATAGTGTAAGCAGGTAGGATAGCGTTAGCTGATTCCAGGTATCCTGGTGGCTGACAGGCAAGCAGGAGGACGAGAGCGTTATGCCGATCCCGGATATCTGCTGACCCACAATCCATTCACTGTTTACCGGAGACACTTGTTCCAATCCTATCCCCTCCCCTGTCCCACAAGAACAACACCACCAACAACAACAACATAAACATAAACATAGATCAAACAGTTTGATCATATTTCATTTTATTTTTATTTTTTCAATTTCAATTCAATAAAGAAAAAAATATTGTATTTAATGTATAAAAATAGAAATAATTTACTCCAATTTTGTTTTAATACATATTTGTTTTGTTTTGTTTTGTTTTTTTGTGTGTTTGCTCCCTCCGCACATTCTTCACCATACAATTGAATTGAATAACAAAACTCGAAATAACATGTTATCATAAGTTATTATATATAACTTATATATATAAAATATATAGTATTATCTTATGGGTAAAATTTTGCACTTTTTGAGGTTCTTACTTTTAAAAGTAAAAAATATAAAATAAAAAAATATATATAATTGCCAAATATTATCCACATGGATATTAATTCTAAATCTGCGTATATCGGTATTAAATAATAAAAAAAAGGTAATTATTCAGATAAACTCGTCCTGTTAATTACTTTACTTTACCAATGGGTTCCTTTTGAAAGTACTAATCAAGCATTATATATAAGAAATTTATCTGGGCATCTTATAATTTTCTGTATTTTTCGAGATAAAAAAATATTTAATTTTCCCAATATTTCATCTTTAATTTTTAGACATATTTAGACAGGATTTGTTTAGTTCTGACATTTGGTCTATAGAGGGCTTCACCTACACTTCCGTGATTGTTTAAATTTAATCTATTTATTTTTAAATTCAATAAAAGTTGAGAAATATTTACAAAAAAAAAAAAAAAAAAAAAAAAAAAAATTAATTTTATTGTAGTAATTATAAAATAATTTTAAAATTGGAAATTTATAAAATTTCTTTAGTCAAAATTTAATTATAATTAATCGAAAATATGGATTGAAATTAATGTGTATTTACTCAATAATTGCATACTCTATAAGAATTAGAGAAAATATTAAGTGAATAATTATAGATATTTTGTAGCGTTGTGTTACCACACATACAATCCAGAGAATATTAATTTATTATTATTATAATATAAATACAAAAATCTATTATTAAAAGGTAAAAGTGGCTTATTATAAAAGAAAGAAAGAAAGAAAGAAAGAAAGAAATGGTTCTACAATGTGGTCATGCAGGTGACATAGATGTTCAAACGAGGTTCACCTGGCAGTAGCTGACCAATGTGAGGATACACGCAAGAAGAAAGTGCTGGCTTAATTCCATTGTAATTTGTTGATGTTGTCTGATGATAATTAAACACACACAAAGTGAATGAATTCAAATTCCCCGGCGAAATCTAAAAAAAAAAACATTTTAAATAAGAATTTTAAATTAAATTAAAATGTGTGTGAATATACAAAATTATAAGAAAACTTAATTATTTACAAAAACAGATAATAATAAGGATTTATTTACGCTGAAGTATATATTAAAAAAAAATATTTCAATGTTATAATATTTATGTTAATAAGTTATATAAATTACAAATTGTTTAATTGAAGATGCGCATAAAGTAAATATAAAAAAAAAATTAATTATCATTTTATTTTTTCTTTTCCATTTGATTTTAAATGATAGGTAATGGGAACAATTGAATCATAAATGTTTATATGGACCGTATCCAATTTCCATGATAGAAATGATTCTTTAAAAAGAAAAAATATTTGAAAAATACTTGCTAAATATTTTTCAATGAGTATGACAATTCGACACGTGACACTTTCAACGCTAACTTATACTAAGGAGCACTACTAACTATCTATAAATTATCAAATTTGTACACAAATAAGGTTTATTCATATGTGATTTATTCTGTATATATAATCATAGATAATTTTCAAATATTTGTGATGAAATGAAAATAAGCTAATAGGTGAATGAGAGAGCATTTAATGACAATTTATCGATTATTATTAAATTCATATTTTATTTATATTATTTTATATATCTGCTCAAAACTGCTTAATATTTTGTTGAAAGAGTCTCTACATAATAGTTTTTATTTTATTTATTTTATATTATTTCATTTAGCAGATATATTGAAAACTACAAATAAAAGTTGAATTCATATTTAATATTTTTTTTTTATTTAATATTATATTATAATAATGGAATTTAATATTCTGCTTATTTTTCTAAAATTTGACTAAAGATGGTCTTTATATTAAATATATATATTTTGAAAGAAGGCGCCATTGGGTGTGTGGGTAGCGAACCTGCCTCACATTCACATGGTCCCAGGTTCAAGTCCCGAGCCTGGCAAGGGAATTTCCCTAGCTGGAGTCCACCCAGCCTCCGGGAACAACTTTGGGGAAAAGCCACTTGATAGCGCCTTCGATCAAGAAAATCAAGGTAAAGGTTGAGAGGAACCCTTCTACTGATCATAGGACACCTCATTGATGTGTATAACCGAATTGATAGGCTTTTTTGATAAATAAACACGACTCGAAACAAAAGGACAAAACTTGATTGAAAAGTTTTAATAATGTTACTCGGTATAATCTGAACCTTGACCCGTCTATCATTTGTCGGTCTTTACATCAAACTCTTTTGATAGTAATAAAATGGCCACTGAACAATAAACAACAGTAGTTTTACACCGTTACAATGATGGCAAAAGGTATTCTTGAAAAATGGTCAAAATGTATTTGTTTAAAATTGAGTTTAACAAAAAACAATTTTTGTTCAAAAAAATGTATCAAACAATATGGCTCCCATGAGCACGGATGAATTTTTTCTAATTGTAAGTAAGATAGTAAGATAGTAAGAGACAAAAATCGAACGCAAAAGTAATTGCTATGTAAATGTATGAGACTGAAAGAGGATCATTCAAGCACAATTCCAATTTTCATTTTGATTATCATTTATATTTTGGAATTTTTTTTTTTATCAAATAAACTTGGAAAATTTGGAATAGTTTACAAAATAATTTAATATTATCCAACTAGAAAAATAAATATATTTTATTTATTGTTATCGAATTTATAATATGATAACACTACTGAAGCCTGCATATCAGAACATTTGACGAATTGACGAAGACGAACCAATGAATATGGAAAACATTTGGGAAATTTTTTTTTTTTTTTTTTGTTTTCATTTTATCAATGGATGATGATCATATGTACAATAAAAATGAATAAAATTAAATAAATAAAAAAATAACATAAGAAAATAAGGTAAAAATAATTTATTTTTATTTTTATTTTATTTTTCCTAACTTCTTATTACCAAGCCTAAGATAATTTTTTCTTCTGTTATCGTTAAAAGGAACTTTTCTTAAAAAAAAAAAAAGAAAAAAAAAGTTAGTGTGATAATTGGAATGCAAGGGACTGAGTATAAGAAATTTAAAACATTCCAAAGTTTTAATATAATATGTACGATATTTGTATACTATACCTACCTAAACATACATACTACATAATACATAATACATATACAACTTTATTTAAATTTAAATTCTAGTGAATGCCCTATTGTCAATTTTCATTGCATTTTAGAAAGAATTTATACGATATAAATGAAAAAGAAATTGTAATGAATAGCAAAAGCAGTTCTCTCTTCTAAAATAATTAGAAGTGTTATGTTTAAAAAAAAATTTTATTTTTTTATTATATTAAAAAAATAATTATTAATCCATTTTTTTTTTTTTAATGAATATAAATTTTTCACAAATCTTTAGTTTTTAAAAATTTAAAATCAAATATTGCTTTAGAATATTTCATAGAGATTAAATTATAATTTTGAATAACATAAACTTGAACAACTAAAAAAAAAAAAGCAAGAAATGTGATGAATTGATGGAAATGATAATTTAATTGACAAATTCAAAATTATCTTTTTTTTATCATTTAAATTATATATATATATATATCACAAAAGAACAATGTTTATATATATATATATATATATATATATATATATATATTAATTGAAAAGGTAAACAATTTTAAACAATTTTAACAGAAAATCGTTTACAAATCAATAAATAATAAATCAGAATTTTAATTTACATTTTTTTTTAAATTTTAATTTTTGTTATAATACTGAATGATTATAATATTGAAAAAATGTAGATTATAATTCAAATGAGTGATTGTGGGTTGTGAGTTTTTCGTTAACTGACCGATGAGGGTTGATGGAGTTGCACTCTGATGGTGTATTTCATTGGCACATGACAACTCGAGTGACGGCGGACACCTGCACTCCACGCACTCTCTCACACACACTCACAACAACAACAACAACAACTACCGATGAGACTAGACTGTGATCTCGGCCAACACTGATAGAGTCGCGCCGGTGAAAGCATACCATTCATTGCGACCTACAAAAAAAGTCTTCTCCCCACTCAACTCATCTTCCCTCCCCAACCCCCCTCCTCATCCACGATACCTTCCACTTTCTAATCTCTCCATCAGGTAACCACCACTTCCGAGATGGAGAAAGAAATCAACTATCAAGAGGGAGAGAGAGAGAAATGCTCTTTTTCAATGGCTCAATAGGAACCCATCAAATCGCGATCTAAATTTATTTTAGAATTTTCACTTAATTTTTTAAATGAAATTCCGGAATGGTTGAGTGAAGAAGAGTAGAGAAATAAGACTGTGTGTGTGTGTGTGTGTGTGTGTTTAGAGTAGGGAGGGAGGGAGGGAGGGAAAGAGAGAGGGGGGAGGAAGTATCATCATCATCATCATCATCAGAAATTGGAATCTTTTTTTCTTTTATCTTTCCCTTCACCCTCCCCCCCCACCCACCCTCCCCCAAACACATCTCTCTCTCTACCTACCTATTTTAACCATCCCTTTCTCACACTCTTCTCGATTCTCCCTCTCACATACATACACCTGAGTGCTCATTAATTGAACAAAACACTTTTCTCATACTGGAAATGATTCAACCTTGACGTAAAAAAAAAAGAAATTTTCTCTCTCTCTCTCTCTCTCTCTACTTCTATATCTGTATCTGTATGTGCATGTATCAATTACAGATCCAATTCTCACATATTTTCAACCTTTGATCTACAAATAGACAGAACGATTTCACTCTGAAACAAGAAATTGCTCTCAACACTTTACACAATATTTATAGTTTGTTACATTTAAATATGGCGCCATTGGGTGTGTGGGTAGCATACCTGCCTCACATTCACATGATCCCCGGTTCAAATCCCGGGCCTGGCAAGGGAATTTCCCTAGCTGGTGTCTATGGGACGAAGTCCACCCAGCCTCCGGGAACAACCTTGGGGAAAAGCTACTTGATAGCGCCTCCGATTAAGAAAATCAAGGTAAAGGTGGAGAGGACCCGTTCTACTGATCATAGGACACCTCATTGATAGAACCGACTTGATAGGCGTTGTCTTTGCGTAGGACGTACAAAGTCAGAGGTTATGTTTAAATTCTAATTAAAAAAAAAAAAATATTTCTATTCTGAATTAATAATTCAAAAAAAAAAATAACTAATTTGCTTTTGTACTTTACTTTATAGATTTAAGACATTCCATATAATTTTAAATAATATATAAGAAATAAATTATACCGCTGTAACAGTATATACGTACATAACTACGTACACCATAACAATTTCAATAAATCTATTCATCAGTAATATAAGAATGAGAAATTCGAAAGAAATGTTGATAATTTAAATTATAAAGAAGAAGATCCGGATTTTTGTTAAACTTTCGCTTGATTGACCCATAAAATTAATATATTAAAATTTCATTCAATTATTATGTTAGTAAATGCATTCACTTTTCCAAGTATTTTAATTAAAAAAAGAAGAAACTTTCCAATATAAAAATTAGAAATAGAGAAAGAGAGACATATGGAGAATCAATTATAATAATGATTATTTGATTTTATTTTTTAGAACACGCAACACATGGAAGATCATTGAAATAATTTTAGATTGATATATGTAAGTTAAAAGGAAAATGATTTGAATAATTAAGGCTAACAGAAAAAGTTATACTACTTATAAATAAATTTGAAAATAATTAAAATAAAGTAATGCTACTAATAATTGTAAATTACCTTGATTAAAAATTATTTTTATTGTTTTTTTTTATCTTTTATATATACCTACCTAATATTTTATAATCTACTCAAGGGTTTAGTTTTTCTAAATTTGCACTTCATAAAAATACAAACGTCATTATAAATTGTCAGAATCTTAAAGTAGTAGTAATAGTAGTAGTTGTAGTAGTAGTAGTAGTAGTTGAAGCAGTAGTAAATTTGAAAATTGTAATTATATCACCTTACATGTCGGGGAGGGTGTTAAAATTTGAAAAAAAAAAAATTATCCTATTAATTATTTGTATCGCAATATCAAGTCTATTAAAGAAGATAAAAAAAAATTTAAAGACATGCAGGAGCAGTTATTATCTTATTTTGATATTTACGAGTATGTGCCTTCTCTGCATCATGAATATTTCAAGTTTAATAACATATAAATATAATTAACACAATTACAAAATAATATATACTACTTTTATTTTATTTCTTGTTATTAATTATTAATTATGAATAATAAATAAATTTGAATTACTGTGTGTGTGAGAAATACATTATTTTAAGTGATATTTAACTTTTCAATATAAATAAATTTTAAAAAAGATTTACAATAGATTAATTATGAAGATGGTCAAAGTCCATTTGCAATTCTTAAATAGACATTATTTTAGTTATATTCGTCTAAAAGAAATTTATATAAACAAATTTACATACGAATAGATCGATCAAAATTAATAGTCAAACTTGAAATAATCATTCATTCATTTTTAATTGACAAATTGTGCAAATTTTTATTATGTATTTTCGAAAGAACAGAAAAATGGACTTTAAAAATAACATTAACAATATTTATAGTACCTAATATAAAAATGGGTGCTTGCATGTATTTTGATCAGCGCCATCTATTGATTAAAATGCAAAATATCAATGCAAATAAACTAACCTAACTATTACTTTTTGATAGTTTTGGCATTTCTCTACATACAATAACATTTTTCTATTTAGTATTATTGAGTGTATATAAACGCTAATATTCCAATTGGTGTGGTTTTGGTTTCAATGATTTAAAAGTGATGATTTTAATGTCAATGACAAAGAACGGCCTAGACGACCTAAAAGTTCAAAGACAATCGAATTTCAAGACTAATTGGACAAGAACCTAGCTCAAAATCTCAAAGAACTTGAATGGGAAGTACTACCGGACCCAGCGTACTCACCATTACCAACCAACCACTTGTTCAGATCGAAGGTTGGCACACGGTTTCGAAATGTTGAAGAAGTGTGATCGATGATGGATGGGAATCGCAGTCAAATCAATATCGTACACTCAACACGATATCGCCATTTTACAAGAAAGATGGGTTGTAGAAAAATAATGGAAAATATTTTGATTTATTTATATTGTACCAATTTTTCTGAATAAATGTCTTTTTAAAGTGAAAAAAAAAAGATCAGAATACATGCAAGTATCTAATATACGAGTGTACGAGTATACGAGTAAATTAATTGCTTATCTCGCAGCGATTACATGGAAATTTCCTAATTTATTTTTGAAAATAAATAAAAAAAAATAAAGATTAACCCCTTTTTACATAATTAATTTATTGAAATATATCTTATCTTATTATGCTAGTTAAAATTGTATATATATATCTATCTATCTATATATAGCCATTGGTTCTCAAAAACCGCTCTAACGATTTTTTTCAAATTCACACTAGATATAGTATTTATAAAGAAAAATTAAGTTTTATTGATTATATCACTTGAAACATACAGCTTCATTATTTATTTCTTAATTAAAAATTATATATGGGTGACGTCATTTGGAATTTTACTCCCGCCTTTTTTTAAAGGATATTGTATTAATATTTTTTTTATATTTAAAATATTTTAAAATTTATTATTTAATTTCGGAATAAAATTTAAAATATTTATTTTTAATAAAATATACATATATTTATTAATCTCTCTCAAAAAAAAACAACAAAATAAAATACGGTTGTTTGACTCCCGCTTTTTTTTAAATGATATTGTATTAACATTTTTTTATATTTAAAATATTTTAAAATTCATTATTTAATTTCGAAATAAAATTAAAAATATTTATTTTTAATAAAATATATATATATATTTATTAATCTCTCTCAAAAAAAAACAACAAAATAAAATACGGTTGGTTGACTCCCGCTTTTTTTAAATGATATTGTATTAACATTTTTTTATATTTAAAATATTTTAAAATTCATTATTTAATTTCGAAATAAAATTAAAAATATTTATTTTTAATAAAATATATATATATTTATTAATCTCTCTCAAAAAAAAAACAACAAAACAAATAAATGTCTTTGAAAGATGGTAAAAATATGTTTGTTATTATCAAAATATCTTAGACCAGTGGTAAGAGCAATTGTTTTTACTCCCCGAGTTTGAAGGATCGAAACTCGCCGCGTGCATTTTTTTTTATCTATTTTCGTGATTTATTTATTCATTGTTCTTTTATTAATTAAGTTTTAGATAGTTTTATAATTTTTAATATTTTTTCAATAAAATATTATTTAATACATTTAATAATTGTAATAAATAATTAAAGAATTGTATATCAATATTTTTTAAAGGGTAGAGCGAGAGCTCGGTGTCCCAGGTATTAATATTACCAACCAAATCCAATAATAATGAATCATTTTTTTTAACTTAAGTAGCGAGCCGAGGCTCGGGGTCCCGGTACTAATATATAATAGTTATAAAATTTAACGAATTTTAAAAATAAATTCTTATATACCTAAATATAACTCGATATTAAGATATTATATGGATCAGATGTATTTTTATTTCTTTTTCTCTCTTGCTTAACTATATGGTTTCTTATATGGTATATTTAAGCTAATATTGCATTTCATTTCATGATTTAATTGAATATAACGTGTATTAATGAGCAACTATTTTTTTCTATTTTAAATTTATTTTCAATTTTTTTTTTTTTTTCGTTACTATTGTATAGCATTTAGACGTACATATGTAGTAAATATTAAAACAATAGTTTCAATATAATTTTATTTTAATTTGAAATTTAATATCAATTTCATTGAATTTTATATTAGAAAGATGATATGATAAATTGACAGGTGGTAGAAAATTTAAATTTTCTTTTTATAATTTTTAATAATTTAAAAATCACGTTCCACTCTCAAGTTAAATTAATAAATAAATAATCAACTTGGCTCTCATTATATTCTTTTTCTTTTTACATTAAAATTATTTCTCTCTCTCTCTCTCTCTCTCTCTCTCTCACTCTAATAACTTCTATCATTGAATTGATTTCATTAAACTGATAAAATTATAATAATTTAGGGAAACTCAGCCAGTAATTGATAGCCTTCCTTCCAGTAGTTGATCAAATAAAACAAATATTGCAGCACACACACATTTGCTGACAGGATATAGGAAATTTTTTTGTAGCCAAATAAAAATATTTTTGAATGACTGCCACATTTGCTCTGTAAAAAATAATCTTCTTCGAACTTTCTTATTTCTAGTGCTATGTGTTTATAGAAACTAAATTTATTGCCATTTTTACCGACCGACGATAGTAAGGTAGGTATTGTTTTCACACCAAATTTCACATGTGGAGATTTTTACATATCTCCACGAATCATGCATTTTCTTAACAGAAAAAAGTATTTTTAGCATGATGTCTGTCCGTCCGTCTGTCTGTCCGTCTGTCCGTCTGTCCGTCCGTATAGATGTGTACAGCCTGAACGGCTCAACCGATTTTGATGAAATTTGGTATATTTACTTAATGCATCAGTGGGATGAATTGATCAACTTTTGGTGCAAATCCGGAAACCGGAAGTGGTAGTATTAGCGATCGACGATAGGAAGGGAAGGGTTATTTTCACACCAAATTTCACATGAGAAGATTTTTTTACATATCACCACGAATCATGCACTTTGTATTGGTTTTATCCTCGGGAAAATCATATTTATTAGTTTTTTCTTGATTTAAAATTATATGACGTCATCCAGCCATTCATGACGTCACAGCCTGGTCTTACATATATATTATAAATAAAATAAAATTAAAAATATTTATGTTCTATCCATATCTGTTTTTTATTACATTAATAGATATATTAAAATTATTTGAAATTGTTTCTGTAGCTGGAAATTAATTTACTTCAAACCGTCGGTCGGTTCGGACCTGGCCACAGGTCAACTTATTAATAGTAGTTTTTGGATTTTTAATTATTTTTTTGTTAGAGAGAGGAAAAATGACTGGATTTTTTTAATAAGCAAATTCCAATAGTTGATCATAGTTGTTCAATTATTATTTTTTTAACGAATTGGTTAGCTAAGTGCATTTGTGATGACACATCATCTTAAAATATCTCTCTCTTTCCCCTCTTGAATTTTTAGGAGATAATAGAGAAAAGGGATTGTAAACAGGGAAAAAATCTTTTTTTCTATGTAATTGAAATTATATAATAGTTAATAAAATAGTATATTATACATTATTTTTAAATAATAAAATATATAAAACCAAAAGAATAGTAATTTTTACATTTGATACAAAATGTTAAGGCCATAAGCGAACAATAATAATAAAAAGATCTATTAAAATGAATGCCTTTCCTTGATTTGTTGCTGTTTGAAATATTTTAGAAAAGATTTAAATTTAAATGGAAAATGCCGGATGGGTCGGCAATCAATTGTAAGCCAAGAAGAGGAGCAGCGTGGGTTAAAAAAAAGGGTTTTTCAGTGAAGAAAAGAACACTATTTGAGATAATAAAGAATATTATGGAAGCCGACAAAAGACCAAACAAACACTCTTCGTCAATCAACGCAACTCCAGGATAAAATTGGTTTAAAGCTGTCACAGAACTTGATAATCGCAAATGGTTTGACGCATTTCATGTTTAAGATATATAAGACAAATTTGTTTAGATAATTTATAATATAAATATATAATAATGATATAATATTTAATATATTTTTCTATACGTATTAGGATAATGAGGGGGACGATAGTATTTTTTTTGGGGGGGGGGGGGCGAAATCACATTTTCAACTCTAAAAAAAAGGTAAGATGATTTTGAATTTTGATCTATTAAAATTTATAGGGGGGAGAATTATGAAGCCGGCCTTACGAAGTGGGCGTTTGGTCCAAAAAAATTGAGAAACGCTAAGTTAATAGAAATATTAAATTATGAATGATGATTAATGATTGTGACAATGAAAGATATTAATGAAACCCAATTCTTAATTTAATGTAAATATTTAATTAATTAAAGGAAAAACAAGAAGAACAAAAGAAAACTGTTTTAGTTTATCTCTTTGTGTTAAATTTTCTTTTCTCTCCACTTCATCTCATTCTAGAATCTATCTATCTATTTAATTGTCTATGTCTCTATCTCTTATACTTTATATATGTACAATGCAATCTTAATCAAAGAATTTTAGAAAGCAAAATGAAATTACAATAGATATTATTTTATTATCAAAGAACATTTGTCATCTGTTTATGTTGTAGATAATAATAGTAAAAACAAAACAAAACAAAAGAGTGTATAAAATTTCTCAATAGACTTTCTAATTAATTTAAACATTTCTCTCTCTCTCTCTCTTTGCGTGTATATATATATATATATATATATCTGTCTCAATTAATTATGTTATATAGAACTTATTTACTATTTCAACAATTTACATAGAAATTAAAACATGGATTGGTTAAAAATAAATTATTGTACATATATTATAAATCAATTCCAAACCCAACAAAATGATAATTTAAACCATGGATTAAGTACTCTAGGATTTTTTTTTAATTTATTATTCCATTAGGAATTAAAAAAAAAAGTATGATTTGAAATTAATCATCATCATTCATATGAATTTATAATTGTAAATATATATTTTTATTTTGTTTTTAGTAATGTAATTACTTTTTGAAACGAATCCATCTCTACAGATGGATTAGAATCAACTTTTAAATTTGTATTTCAATAAAATTTTCAAAATATATATAAAAAAGAACCTCTGACTTTGTACGTCCTACGCAAGGACAACGCCTATCAAGTCGGTTCTATCAATGAGGTGTCCTATGATCAGTAAAACGGGTCGTCTCAAACTTTACCTTGATTTTCTTGATCGGAGGCGCTATCCAGTAACTTTTCCCCAAGGTTGTTCCCTGAGGCTGGGTTGACTCCGTCCCATAGACCCCAGCTAGGGAAATTCCCTTGCCCGGCCCGGGACATGAACCCGGGACCATGTGAATGCGAGGCAGATTCTCTACCCACACACCCAATGGCGCCTTCTTTCAAAATATATATTATAAATAAATATAAAATATTTTTCATTAGATAATTTAAAATTTTAAATACAACAATTAATCATTGATGATTATATAATAATCATATTATATTTCCGCTATTATTATACCTCCATTTAATTTTATCTTGTTCGATGCGGGAGAAAATTTGTTTGTCTTCTTTAATTATGTTACAATAAAGATGGCTATTAAATAGAAAACAAAAGCGAGAGTGAATGATAGATAAGAATTCAAATTACATTTTCTATATATCTTTATATGGAAGTGAAATTCTTATCATTGAATTAGAATAAATACTAATGACAAAAAAAAAAAAAAAAAAAAAAAAAAAAAAAAATCTTATTGTATTTGACAATTGGATGGGTGGCTGGATTCGCTATCACTTTTGTTTTCTAAGAATGAATGAATGAGAAATTTATAAATAATATATTCAATGAAACACTCTCTACACTACATCACAACACTCTATGACTATTAATAATAATAATAATAATATATTTATAGATATCCTCTGTCTCTCTCTCTCTCTCTATATATATATATATATAATGTTCTATTAATTATATTACTTATAATTAAAAGGGAAACTATACATACCTATTGTCTCTATATACAGTAAAATTAGTACATTATTATTATTGTTATTATTATTATTATATTAACTTATCTTTTCCGGAATTTAAAATAATTTAAATTCTTAAATTATTGTTAGTAACATTAAAATAAATAAGCTGGAGTGTCTCCACTCGACTATCTCGCAATTGGAATTAAATTAAATTAAATAACACACATATATTATATATTTAAATTAAATTTAATTAATTATAAAATATAAATTAAAATTAATAAATAATATTTATTAAACCAGCGCATGTTTGGCTCTTTGTTGATGGCACCACTTCACGTGTTGGCGCGTGAGATTTGCATTGTTAAAAAATTAATTCTGGTACTTTTCTGGTTTTATATAATTTTTAATCATGTGAAAAATTATCAAACCTATATCATCAAAATCTTGACATCGAAATTTTTCGTGATCGCAATACTATCTCTTGCGAGATAGTAAAAATAGATTAGTGATTGTTCTGTAATTATTAATATTTGAATTTTTCTTTTCTATTTGTGTGTTTGGTTTTTATATAAATATAATATACTTAAAGCACAACATAAATTATATATAAAATATATATAAACATGTTATAATGTTCATACCTACAAGTAAGTATATTTATTTACATATGAATATTCATTAGAGTGTATGTGTGTGTGTGTGTGTGTGTTTAAATTGATTTTTTATAATAAATAAAAGTAAGTAACATAAATAATGACTTCTTATTATATTAATAATAATATTATATCCAGAAATGAAAATTGAATGAATAATTTTTCTTTCTCTTAGTGTTATCTCATTCAATCTATGATAATAATTCAATGAATAATTACTTAAATGATAAAGTAATAAATAATAGGTTCGATCTATCACAATGATTAATATAATAACACACATAATTGTATATGCAGTGGCGTACCTAGAACTTTTGCCGCCCGGGGCGATCTCCAGATTGCCGCCCTTTTTATTATAAGTCAATCAAATAGTGGTATTTATAAATTAATGCACATAAATAAATTATTAAGTTATTTAATTTAATCAATATTAATTAATACACAGAGTAAATTTTTTACACATATTTGTATGCACTCGTAAACATATTAATATAATATTTACTCTTCTAGCTTTCATACTAGAAAAATCGTGTATAATGCTCTCAAAATTTATATTTATATTTTTTCCGCCGGTCCTGCTTTTCAAAAGAAAAATCGATGATTTAAAAAAATATTGGTATATCACTTCAAAGTAATCATAAACTTTTCAAAAGAAATGACATTTAAAAACTGATATCAAAAAATTTTAGTTAGGAAAAATTGCTGAACAAAATCGTTTACGAATTCAACGAATTTTAATGAATACAATAAAATAAAATTATTATCCTGTTCTTGGAATTAGAATTCAAAATTTACACTAAAATGCATTTATATACACCGAGGAATAATATTCGAAATCATATAGTTAATCATAATTTATATAAATCAAATAGTAAACTTATAATAATCATAATAATCATTTATTATTCAAGAAAGAAAAAAAATAAATATGAAATGAATAAGTTGCTTTTTACAACTATAACTAAATATTAAAAAATGCCGCCCCAAGATAACTGCCGCCCGGTGCGGACCGCACCCACCGCACCCCCCTAGGTACGCCACTGTGTATATGTGTTCGACAACAAGTGGTTGCTAATGATAATAATGAGATTTTCTTCTTGTCTTTCTAAAGTATGTGTAAAAGTATATATATATACAATCAATTCTACATATCTACATACACACACACACACACACACACACACAAACTGATATCTACATTATACGGGTTCATTAACAAATCAACATTAAAATGATGCAAACAGTTCAAATCAATTGTAAATCATTTAATTTTGAAATGAAATGAAATAAATAGAAGTAAATGTGCAATAAACATAAAAGAGAAAAATTCTTATTTCTATATAGTTAATCTATTAGTAAATATAATTATATAATAATATACATAACTACATATGTAGTTCTCTCTAACGATAATATCAGCCAATGCTTTGCTCATTCAATGTGAATATAATCTTATTCTACCTATTATCTTATATATTATATATATATATATAAGGGAACAAGTTTTCTCTTAAACTAAAAACAAAATTAATGAATGTAATGTACTCGTAATTTCCATTAAAATTTTTGTCAATTTCATTTTGTAACATGATTTGAAGAAGTAACGACTCATTCGAACTTCTTATCGTTTTAGAGAACATTTTCAAAAGTTTAACCCGTGGAACCAACCCGTGGAACCAATCATAGATAGACCAAGTAAGAATGTAAAATGACACTTTTCTAGATATAATAATAATAATTATAATAATAGGAGGCCCTTTTATAAAGAGAAAATATAAATTTAAAATATTTTAAAATATTTAATACGCATTAAGATTGGCGTACTTTTCTTCTTATAAAAATAATATGTAATTTATATTATTAGATATGCATAATATATGCAAAAGAAGGCGCCATTGGGTGTGTGGGTAGCGAACCTGTCTCACATTCACATGGTCCCGGGTTCAAGTAACAGGCATGGCAAGCTAATTTCCCTAGCTGGGGTCTATGGGACGGAGTCAACCCAGCCTCCGGGAACAACCTTGGGGAAAAGCTATTGGATAGCGCCTCCGATCAAGAAAATCAAGGTAAGGGTTAAGAGGACCCGTTCTACTGATCATACGACACCTCATTGATATAACAGGCCTGATAGGCGTTGTCCTTGCGTAGGACGTACAAAGTCAGAGGTTTTTTGTTTAATATTAACATGTTTTAATTGATTCATTTATAATTATTGTGTGTAAGTGATTTTTTAAGTGATAGTGATAGTGATAGTGATAGAGAGAGAAAGAGAGAGATGTATCTGCCCAAATGTCACTTGAGGTTCTCCCTTGGCCTCTTGTTCATTTTTTTTTTTATTTTATTAACCGACTAACTACATGTATTTATTATACTAGTTATTACCCCACCTCTTGCTTAGAAGAATGAATTAAAGAAAAATCAATTAAATAGAATAGAAGTAATGAATGAACGGTAGATAAAGCAAAATGGCGAGACGACATGTTTTGTACAGGTAAAATGGAATGGATGCGATTGGAGTATGTGAAAAAGAAGAAAGAGGAAGAAGAGAGAGAGAAAGAGAAGGAAAGAGGCAACCCGGTTCCCAACAGGGTCACTGGCACCTGGCACCAGCTCTGTGTCAGTAGACCAGGGGGCAGAAAGAGAAAGGAGCAGAATAACAAGAGAGAGAGAGAGAATTTCGGAAAAATCAAAAAGAAAAAAATATAACTATAAAACATTTCCGATATTAAAAAAAAAAAAAAAAAAACTGTCAAATATTAATTACTTAAATTGAAACAAAAAAATTAGATATATAATTTGAATTATTTAAAAAAAAAAATATAACACTAATAATAATAATAATAATAATAATGTGAATAATTAATTATAGATGAAATTGTAAATTAAAATTATAATAACATTATAATAAATATTTTATGTAAAACTTGAAAAATAAGAATAAGATATAATGTTTTAAAATTATTTATATATCATATTTATTTATTTTAAATTAAATCATTATTTTAATGGATGATAATTATAATTATTTTTATTTATTTTTTTTTTTTATAAAAAGATAAAATTATTAAATTAGGTAAGTATTTGAAAGTTATGAGTTACTTTCTCAAAAAAAAAAAAAAAAAAAAAAATATTACTAATATGATCTTTGAATGGGTTTGTTTCAATTGAATTATTGGCTTATAAAGATATTCAATTTAAATATTTACAGAATTTTACAGATTTAAAATAACTAATTAGTGAAAAATTCGAATTTTTTATTTTTAATTTCCAAAAAAAAAAAAAATGTTTAAATGTTAAATTTTGTAAGATTAATAAAAAATACAATGAGGATTGTAATGATTCAGTTGGATTATAAAGTACTTATTAGTAATTTGATATCATTTTTATTAATTTTTTTTTTTAATTATATTTAAATAGGCGATTCTTAAAATTTAATAATAATAATAAAAAAAAAAAAAATATTCGAATTCACTACTTACATAAATAAAATTCTTGAGACTCCAAAAAAATGATGATGGTGATATTATACCGGGGCCAGAATAAATTTTAATGACCAATCAGTTGAATCTAAAACAAAGGAAAAAAAACATTAAAAATTTATAATAATTATAATAATAATAATAATAATAAAATGGTAAATAAATAAATTAAAATATGCAATATATATATCATTATTTTTTTTTTATTGTGAGAAAAATAAAAAGAGAAAATAACCATTTATAATTAATTTTGAGCTGATAAGCACGAGTAGCACTAGAATATTTTTAGATCTACCACAAATACAAAATAGACTTCGGAAAAAGAAGTAAAATATTCAAAATAGAATTACTTAATTATAGGTAAGTAAATTATTTAATGAGAGATTACACTCTACTTTACTATATGTAATTAAATAATATGATTTTATTATTACTATTACTAATTAAAATGATGATGATGAATCAATAATTATTATTCTTAAATGTTAACAAATTCTAATAGGTAGTAACTATTTAACTTTTTTTTCAAAAATCGTATTTATCTATTTTATTTATTATATGTAACGTTGCACGTTGATGGGTTCCATCGTTTACGAAGTAAAACAAAAACACCGTAATATAAAGTATTGAAATATATTGTTATAACAAGTTTTATTAAAACAAGAAAAAGTACTAAATTACTAAATAAGATTCCATTGAGTATATATCGTATATTTATTATGAAAAACGATATTTGTGAAAAATAAAATTAACAATAAAATAATAAAACTAAAATTCTTTTCGTATGATAATCTGATTTTTATGAATGTAAAAAAATATTTAAAAAAATTAATCCAAAAGAACGAGATTTATCTGTATGGTAATTATTTATTTAGTTTCAATGGATCTGGATGAAACTTTACCAGTGGATTCCTTTTTTAATTCCAAAAAGAAACTTTCCTTATGCAATGCAATATTTCTCGGGCTCTCTTCTAGTTAACGAGATGAAAATTATTTAAATTTGGACAGATAAACTAATTATGAATGAGCAGACATTTAATAATAAATATTTTATTGACTAATTCACTAATTATTCACTTATTCAATAATTTTCCGTTTTTTTTTTCAGTTCGGTTTGAATATAGAAAAATTATTTAATTAATTATTTTTTAAATTTTCATATATCCAAACCGAAATGAAAAAAAAAACTTAGAAAATTAGTGGAGCTCTCTGTTGGCCAAATGAATAAAACATAATAGAACTAAATAGAATTTAAATGGATTTATATGCAAATTTAAATAATTTTCATCTCGTAAACTAAAAAAGAGCCCGAGAAATATTGCATTGCATAAGGAAAGTTTTTTTTAGAATTACTAAAGGAATCCTTTGGCAAAGTTTCAACAAAATCCCTGAAGATTCCCGTTTAGTAATCAATAACCATCTTCATAAATGATTCTTCTCAATTAGTGAATCAACAAACTCCATTAATTATCTAAAATAAATTAAATTAAATAAATTAACTTTAATAAAATGTAAGTATGTACCTAATAAACGAAATAATATGTTTTTTATTTGTGTGAAATGCTATTTAATAAAAATAATGAATCTAATCATTATTTTATTTGGATAAATTATAAATAAATAATAGAATTATTATTATTATTGCTATTAAAATAAAACAAAAACATACTTATTTATTTATTTATATTTATTATTATCTCCTATCATAATGTATATGTATATGTATAGTTAAATTATGTAGGTGTAGGATGGATGATGTGTTTGTGAAATTGAAATAAAATTGAAATTTTACAATTATCTACATAAACCTTTCAAGTAAATATGTAAATTGAAATTGAAATGAAAATCAATCAACATCGTTGGATAAAATTAATCCAATCTGTTTGAATTAATTCAGATTAAATACTTCTTTAAAAAAAAATCCTATTCTCAATAAAAAATGGAATACTTTCTTCTTCTTCTAATTTTTTACAAAATATTTAATTGTCAATTAGTTTTTATTAGATTCGGTGATTGAAACTCGGTCAATTTTTGAAATGTTTTTGCTATAAGTATGTTGTTATTCATTTAATAAAAAATAACAACTTATGTTAGATATATAGATAGAAAGATATATAATTAAAATTATCATTCACATCTTATATTAATTAATGAATTTTTAAACAATATAAGTTACATATTTTTTTTTAAATATCACACACAAATATATATCATATATGATATGTATATTATGTGATAAAAAAAAAAAACAACCTCTGACTTTGTACGTCCTACGCAAGGACAACGCCTATCAAGCCGGATATATCAATGAGGTGTCCTATGATCAGTAGAACGGGTCCTCTCCACCTTTACCTTGATTTTCTTGATCGGAGGCGCTATCAAGTAGCTTTTCCCCAAGGTTGTTCCCGGAGGCTGGGTTGACTCCGTCCCATAGACCCCAGCTAGGGAAATTAGCTTGACATGCCTGTTACTTGAACCCGGGACCATGTGAATGTGAGACAGGTTCGCTACCCACACACCCAATGGCGCCTGATATTATCTGATATTCTAGGTTTATTAAAATTGTCAAATAGATTTTACAATTATTTAAGGTTATAAAGTTAATGAAGTTATTATAAATTAACATGATCCCGCCGGCTCCATAATTTGTCTATTTATTTTATAGCCACCGGTGGTACATGCCGATGGGAACGTGTTAAATCACGGTGGTTAATTATAATGAATATAAAATTAATAAATGAAATTAATTGAAAATGTTTAAAATTTAAATTTAATATATTAAAAAAACTTATATTTAATTTTCATGCTATTTTTTTTTTGTAAGAAATAAATTAATTTCCCAATTAATCACATGAAAATAATTTAATAAATGGACTGAAATGTAGAACATGTGTACATGTTTTTTTGTTTAAATAACACGCAATCTTGTCTTTTCAAATAATAATAAGAAATGAAAGAAGATAAATAACTAATAAAATCATTTTATTATCAAATAGTGGCTTTTGTTAGTGGCTAACCTACATTAGAAACCAATTTTTTTTTTCCATTTATCTTCATTCATTAGGCATCATAATAAATGGCATTTAGGTTACACCTTCGTGTTGGAATGTCTATTACTTCGATATTAAATATTTTTTGAAAAGTACATAAATTTAGTTTATTAATTGACAACAAAAACATAAATTAAAATAAAATGAATAATCAGAAATAAGAATAAAATTATTTTTATTATCAATTTATATTTTTCAATTTTATCAATTTTCTCTTCCTCTTCTCTCTTTCTCTCTTTCTCTCTTGTTTGAAATAAAAAAAAATTAATTTTAATTTTAAAGAAACATCAATAAACTATTATTACATATTTTACTTTTCAAGTAAAATGTTTTAAAAAAAATAATTAAAATTTTTTTTTTTTAAATTTCCAAAAATCGGTTGTAATATTCTTGATTTATTTAACACTTATATATCAATTAAAAATATATAAATAAGAAATTTAATTCTTTAAATTTTATTATAATAGAATGAAGCAAGTTTATTTAAAGTATGCTCTCATTTTTATTATCTCACCAGAGATATTTTCGATGTCGAGATTTTGATGTTTTTATACGTTTTGAAGGTCTGTGTGTATATATATATATGTGTGTGTGTGTGTGTGTATTTATTATTATAGATTACTCAAAAACGGTTTGAGTTATAATCATGAAATTTGGTAAACAGGCATTATTCAAAATTCGTAGTTTTTTTATCAACTTATGAGAAAAGTGACCGTAAAAATAAAGATATATGTTTGATAGTTTTCCACATGATTAAAAATTGTATAAAACAATTATATATATAATTTCAGCGTGATTGAATCGCTGAAAGTAACATAATTAATTTTTTTAACACGTTGACTGCTAATCACGCACCAGCACGTGACGTGCTGTTATCAACAAAGAGCCAAACCCGCACTGGTTTAATAAATATTATTTATTATTGTTAATTTATCATTTATAGTTGATTAAATTTAATTTAAATTGCGAGATAGTCGAGTGGAGACACTCCAGCTATATTTTTTTCATTAAATTACTTATTATATTATTATTATTATTATTATTATTATATTAAAATAGTAGGATACCTAACATCTAGATTTATTATTCTATTAAATTCTTAAGGAATTTAAACTTTTACTCATTTTTAAAATATTCCATTTATTATTATTAGTATTATTATCGATCTATCGCTAATTTAAGTTCGAAAGTTTCCAATTACTTGACTCTGGTCAATCGATTCTTCTTTCAATTTCTTTTTTTATTATTGCTCTATCTACTAAGATCTTCGTCTATTCATCCGGTCGTTTTTCCATTGATTTTTCTATAAGTAGACATTTTGCAAACTTTTCGTGACTTTCTCGATTATATGTGTTGAATATGTCTATGTTTGATATCATGGCATATAATTCTTTAAAATTATTTTTATCTATATATAAATTCAACGAAGATCATCCATACATCATCATTTAAATCAAATTAACTTGAAAACTTGAAAATAGAGGGAGAAGAAAAAGTAATCATGTTATGAAATATGCATTCAATTTCTATTCTAGAGATAGTATTGTGATCACGAAAATTTTCGATTTCGAGATTTTGATGTTTTTATACGTTTTGAAGGTTCCTGAGTGAGTTTCACTAACAATAAGGTTGAGAAAAATGTCTGTATGTCTGTATATGTGTGTATGTATGTAGACAAGATTACGCAAAAACAGTTTGAGCTAGAATCATGAAATTTGGTACATGAGTATTATTCAAAATTCGTAATTTTCTATCAACTTTTGAGAAATGTAGCTCAACCGGAAGAGGGTCATTACCTATCACGTTGTGATTTTTTTCCTCTAAACTGACCGTAAAAATAAAGATATATGTTTGATAATTTTTCACATGATTAAAAATTGTATAAAACTGCTATATATATAGAATTTCAGCTGGATTAAGTAACAGAATTAATTTTTTTAACACGATGACTGCTAATCACGCACCAGCACGTGACGTGCTGTTATCAACAAAGACCCAAACACGCACTGGTTTAATAAATATTATTTATTAATTTTAATTTATAATTTATAATTAATTAAATTAAATTTACATATAATATATGTGTGTTATTTAATCCAATTCAAATTGCGAGATTGTCGAGTGGAGACACTCCAGCTTATTATAATTGATAAAATAATATTTTTATTATCCCTTTCTTATTACTATTATACTATCTATTTTGATGCATGAAGACCCAATAAATCTTTATTATCTAATATAAGATAAATATATTTTATAATTATCTAATAAAAATTTAAATTTTAATAAAAATGAATTAGAACGATATGTTTTGCTCTAATAATTTTCAAATTCATTAGTGAGTGATATTTAAAGTAGTTTATCATAAACCAATGCTTCATTAATAAAAAAAAAAAGTTAATCTTTAATTTAATATATAGAGAGTGTGCTTCTTGGTAGGTGAAAATCAAGTAATGTAATTAAACTTTTTTCTTCTCTTTGTTATCCAAAAAAATTAAATTTCCAATTTTTATATAGAAAGTCTTTTTTTTAACCCTTGTGGTAAAAATTCAATTGATTTTGCATTTTAGTGTTTTTGGGTGATACCCTTTTAATTATGGAAAGTGATTTTTCTTTTTTTATTGGCATATAGAAAAGATAAAAATTCTGATCGAGTAAGAAAAAAATAATCCAATCTGAGGGCCAGTGTTAAAACAGGTTTGTAAAATATCAATCCGATAATTTGGATCTTGAAAATTTACCACGTTCTTCGTTGGGAAGCCAGTTGAAGCTGATGAAGACATAACCAATTTAATTGATGCAATCCGACTAATAATAACTCGTGAGGTTTTCTGATAGATTAAAACATATACAATTTTTACAGGGATAGTTTATTTGTGCTTTTCTTCCTGGCAACTTAATGATCAATGATCAATTCTGATATGTCGTGGCAAATGGAATGATTCACTTAAACTAAAACATCTAGAATGGACCAATAGAAAAGGTATATGGTTCCAACAAGATAATATAAAACTACATACTACAAGTTTAACAAGTTTGGCAAAAACTTTTAGTTTCAGATAAAATATACAATCACATCCACCATACTCTCCAGAGACTTGTCCTGGCACCTACCAATTATCATTTGTTCCGATCTCTATGGAATTTTTTCGATGGTAATACTTTTAATTCAAATCACGAAGAAAAAGATTAAAAAAAAAACATTTGCATTTTAAACCATGTCACTTCCAGAAAAGAAAGATGACAAAATATATTGGATTAGAAATGACAATATTTAATTGAATAATATATTAGTTTATTATAAGAAAATTGCCTTTATTAATTTATACTTATATATATATATATATATATATATATACTCGTATATAGTAAAAACATTAAAATGAAAATAATTCATCAAGGTGAGTAAGTTACTAAATACTTTGAAAGTAAATAAAAAATTAGAAAAAAGTTTGCTTTTCATTAAAATATGTACGAGGGTGGAGTGAAAAGTTTCCGGCCTGATCATGAAAAACGATGTTTTTAAATTTTTTTATTTTTCTTTATTTTTCAACATAAACTGATACATTTCTAATATAACGGTGTTATAATTTAGTTAATTAATTTAATTAATTAATTAATTAATTAATTATATTTAATTTAATTTAATTAAGTCTCATCAATAGTTATGAATCGACTCAAAAATTCGTTTGGATTACGCCTACAGCGCCAAATTGTCGGTAGAAATGGTTTATCGAAGCAGTTTTTGGTGTAAACGTTAACAAACGCGGCACCCACCTTGCACACACCTTCGCATATTCAAAGGGTTGTGCAAAATATTTCGCACACGTTCAGCTGACATCGTCTCTCAGGTCTCAGCTATCTCGAATATTGAAAAATAAAGAAAAAAATAATTTTAAAACATCGTTTTTCATGACGCCCTCGTATATCAATTAAATTGATGAATTTTGTTAAAAAAAAATCACTATAAATAAATGACTTTTAAATAATTTTTTTTTTTTTTTTTTTTTTTGGGTTAGGGGGGGAAAATCTTTTCAGACCATACAATAATCGTCATTACTGCGTGTGTGGTGTAACCACTAAAAACCCCTCTACCCTGGAACTGCGTTAGCATTACTTCGGGGTAGGGGCCTATTTTATATTTTTCATAGAAATTTCTACTTATACGCCTGCGTCCAGGCGCGCCCTTATATCTGTTTTATAATATATTTATTTTTCGGTGTCTAGATCCATTTACTTTTAAATAATAATGCAAATAATAATAATAATAATAATAATAATATTATATTTGTATGCAAAAATAAATTGCTAATCTTTTTGCTCTATTTTATATTTTTATGATCATAAATTTACATGTTGATATTATATATAAGATATTGACAAGAAAAAAATGGCAATGTTTATCGATACGTGTTGAGAATAAGAATTAAGCCGTTTCTGATGACCGTTTTCCTATTTTGTTTTGAAATGAAGAGAGCTCTACTCAGTTACTACTCCTTTACCCCCCCCCCCCACACACACACCCACCTTTCTCCTTCCCCCCACTCTCTCTCTCTCTCTTTCTCTCTTTCTTTTGCTGCTTCAATCAGGGTCAAGGCATTTCTAGGTTTTTCGGACTGTGGTGAGTTGAGATAATTATAAAGCGACCACACACACACACACACACACACACACAGAGAGAGAGAGAGAGAGAGAGAGAGAGAGATATCTATATCTATATAAAACTTGTATGCATACCCATCATAGATAGATATTAGACTTATTAGAGTAATAGAAAGAAAAAGAGAGATGGAAGAGAAATGAAAGATCAATGATCAATGATGACTTTAAGAAAAAGAGCAGAGTGCAGTTTTTAAAGTTTCATAGAAATGTAGAAAACTACTTCCGCGTAATTGATAATGATATTTTTTTATTTCTTATTTCTTTTCATGATTACCATCCTTCTCATGATGGCAATTGAATTTTATTAATAGATATTCGAATTATTATTATTATCTTATATTATATACTTATGGATTATTATGTATTTAGTATTCTATTACTTTAAAAGTCATGTATAAGTCTATAATAATATAATAAATTCTTGGTATTATTTTTTTCTTTTTTTTATCTTTTTTTATCTTTTTTAATTTTCTGTTTCACTTATGCAATATGAAAAAAATGTGACACTGAACTTGTGATTTAATTTTTAGCCATCTCTATTCACAATTTCTGACTTCATCCCCTTTCCCTCTCCCTTAATTATATGCAATTTCAACTCTTTACCTAATTTTTTTGCTTTTTTTCTCTTCTAGCTCTTAAATATATAATTATATTAATTAATTAAAGGCGTCATTGGGTGTGTGGGTAGCGAACCTGCCTGACATTCCCATAGTCCCGGGTTCAAGTCTCGGGCCTGGCAAGGGAATTTCCCTAGCTGGGGTCTATGGGACGGAGTCAACCCAGCCTCCGGGAACAACCTTGGGGAAAAGTTACTGGATAGCGCCTCCGATCAAGAAAATCAAGGTAAAGTTGGAGACAGGGCCGGCCCTAGAGCCGAGCCAGTAAGGCCATGGCTCGGGGCGCTTGGCTGGCAGGGGCGCCATTATGAAAAAAAAATTAATCCTTCGCAAGATATCAGGGCTTATAAGACTTAATAGTAAATAAAAAATTATGGTACGCAATAAAAAAATTGCGTTTATTTAAAATAAGTAGCAAATTATTACATTTTTAAAAATATAATGTTGATATCATACCAAGATATCTCCTTTTTAGGAAGATAAATAAAAATATTTTTTTAATAACAAACAAAAATTTTTTAATTGATTCTTTTTTTTTTGCTTGTTAAAACATATGGGGCGAACTTTAGACCCTTGGCCTAGGGCGCCATAAGAGCTCGGGCCGTGCCTGGTTGGAGAGGACCCGTTCTACTGATCATAGGACACCTCATTGATAGAACCGACTTGATAGGCGTTGTCCTTGCATAGGACGTACAAAGTCAGAGATTTTTATTATTATTATTAATTAATTAATTAATTAATCGAAAAATTTTATTTGTGCATATCTAATAAAAAAAATTAATGGATAATATTAAATTGATGATAGTTATAATATTTGTTTTTTTTATGTTAACAATTTATTAGAGCATGTAGCAATGGGTGAATCTGATTCAAACATGAACATGGCTAACAAATTAGAGACAAATAGATAGATAGAGAGAGAGAGAGAGGAGGGGGGGGGGGAGAGAGAGAGAATAATGTCTTACTTTCAAATGAAAATATATATATTTATATTATAAAATGTGCTATTGCAAAGATCAATAAATAAAATTAATAATTTTTCCACATATAATTATCACACTAAATAAATCACAAAATCACAAATTAAGTAAATTGATTTATTCTACATAAATTATCCATGCGAGTATTCATTTGAAATCTGATTTATTCTGTTATTGAATCAAATAAAGGAAAAAATTAGCTGGAGTGTCTCCACTCGACTATCTCGCAATTTGAATTGGATTAAATAACATAATATATTATATTTAAATTAAATTTAATTAATTATAAATTATAAATAATAAATATTAAACCAGCGCATGTTTGGCTTTTTGTTGATGGCACCACGTCACGTGTTGGCGCGTGAGATTTGCAGTGTTAAAAAATTAATTCTGGTAATTTTAGCGAATCAATCAAGCTGAAATTCTATATATAGCAGTTTTATACAATTATTAATCATGTGAATAATTATCAAACATTTATCTTTATTTTTACGGTCACTTTAGAGAAAAAAAAATCAAAACGTTGTAAGTAATGACCCTCTTCCGGTTGAGCTACATTTCTCAAAAGTTGATAGAAAACTACGAATTTTGAATAATGCTCATGTACCAAACTTCATCATTCTAGCTCAAACCGTTTTTGCGTAATCTTGACTACATACACACACACACACACAGACAGACATTTTTCTCAACCTTAGTGAAAATGATTCAGGAACCTTTAAAACGTATAAAAACATCAAAATCTCAACATCGAAAATTTTCGTGATCGCAATACTATCTCTTACGAGATAGTAAAAATGATGTAAATTAATTAAAGAATGGTTCACTTATTATGTGATTAACCTATAGACAATTAAGTATTTTATATAATAATAATAATAATGTACAATATATTCCCACACGTATTATTTTTATATTAATATAATAGTGATTACTGAATGAATAATGTGTGCGATATATAAGAACGTGAGTAAAAAAAAAGAAGAATAATAAAATAAATTAACTATCTTAAGGAAATGATCTTTAATAGAATATAAATTGAATAAAACAATAGAAAGAAAAAGGCCTATTTTTTTAAAGAACATAATTATGTGATTATTATTATTATTATTATTATTATTACTTATTTGGAATTCAACCTAAAAAATTGTACCAATTTTCAATTTATTAAAGATACTGAAAAAATTGAAAATATATAATAAAAACAATATGATGAAGGTAAGTTATTAAAAAAGACACAAGATTAGTCATTAACTTAATTTTAATCTTTTGATTTTAGTATTTAGTTTCAATTTTTTTCAATTTCTCTAAATAGAAAATAGTTAAAAATATTTTGGGCTGAATTTTCAAATAGACAATTTTTGAACGAGAGCTGTCAATCCAATCTTTAAATCTAATTATTATTATTATTATTATTATTATGATTATAAGGACGGCTTTGATGATGTGGGTAGCGAACCTGCCTCACATTCACATGATCCTGGGTTCAAGTCCCGGGCCTGGCAAGGGAATTCCCTAGACGGGGTCTATGGGACGGAGTCAACCCAGCCTCCGGGAACAACATTGGGGAAAAGCTACTTGATCAAGAAAATCAAGGTAAAGGTTGAGAGGACCCGTTCTACTGATCATAGGACACCTCATTGATATAACCGGCTTGATAGGCGTTGTCCTTGCGTAGGACGTAAAAAGTCAGAAGTTTTTATTATTATTATTATCCAAACGACGAGGAAGATTATAACGAAAATAATAATCATCTGATAGATTCATGACAAGATTATTGTAATTAATCTCAAATGACAACACAAATTAAATAAAATTAAGGAATTTTTTTTTTTTTGAAAATTTGTCTATTTGTCCATTTAATAAATGATGAAGAAGTTGAAAAGGGAAAATTCTTTTTCTTTTTTAAATATTTTAATTTAAAATTCTATTTTATAATAGAAAAGATTAGAATATGAGTATTTATTAAATAACTATTCATTATCCACTGTGTATGTACCTACCTACTATTATATTATATACAATTAAAATAGAAACAAATATATATATATAGGGGAAAAATTATTATAGGTACAGTGAGATGGGATAATGTAAACACTATTTTACTGTTGCGGGGCAATCGACCGGTTGAGAAAGACAATTGGCATTGCCCGACAACAGCGCCCCCCCCCCCATGGCGATTACATTTTTCCATCACTGTACATACATACATACATAGATAGTCACATTGAAATAAAATTATCAATATTGAATATATATATTTATATTTTAAATACTTCAATATATTTATCGATGTGTATAACTATTTTAATTATTTAATTCCTTTTTGATTTAAAATAAATGATTTAATCATTAATCATTTTTTTTCATTTTTTTTATTAAAGTAACCTAAATATGTACTTAAAAAATTTCTCTTGATAGGTAGGTTTATTAAATATAGAGATTGTAAATGTTTTTGATGGTTATCGCTGTAAAATTTATTATGATCATTTATTAAAAAATAAATAAATAGGTGCTTTCGAATATAGATTACGATTAATAGCCATGTATCTTTTGGTTAAAAAGATTATAATTATTATTATTTATATATTTATTCATGAAATGTAATTTTCAAGTGAAAATTGATGTATCTTGACCGAGATTTGAATACCGGTCTTCTAACATCAATTATCTTTGGAGATTAATCGGAATTAAATTGAAAATTGAAAAACAAATAAAAAAAACACACTCTTTTGTTTTAAATTAATTCTAGTTTAAGGTATCGCCAAAAAAAAAAATTTTATTACATAAATTTTTAAAAAATTTTGATTTAAAGACTTCAAGAAATCTATTATATCCAAATAAATTGTCGATACAATATACATCTTCATTTTTTTATTTTTGAGATGATCAAAAGTGAAACTAGGCTGCCATCATCAAAGACAATCAATTTGTTTTTTTGTTTTTTTTTTTTTTGTATTTTTGTATTTTTATAAAGTATAGAAAAATGACTTGTAAATGAATGTTAATATTTACATATTTTTTTCTTAATTAATTAATAAATAATAAATAAATTATTATTCAATATTCAAAGAGAGATTATTTAAATTTAAAAATTATTATTATTATTATTATTATTTCAATATCATGATCTTCACTTTTAATGAATAATTCATTTTATTATTATTATTATTATTATTATTATTATTATTATTATTACTTAGAGAGTGAATGATGATGATCTGATTAGAAGGATCTATGTTTTGATTTTAATTTTGCAAAAGGAAACTTGTAAGATCAATTTCCTGAATTCCGACAATGTCTGGGTGTGACTTAGAAAGTGGAACATTCAAGGTACGAGTTCAAAATCTTTTTAACGATAGATCTAAAAAGATTTACACACACACACACACACATACAGAGAGAGATAGAGATAGAGAGAGAGAGAGGTGTATCGCCGGAATAAGCGCGCACTTGTTTAATAGTAGTAGTAGTAGTAGTAGTAGTAGTAGTAGCAAAGGAAAAGGAAGAAGAAGAAGAAGAAGATGAAAAAGAATCATCGTCGTCATCAATTGGCTCGTGTCTCAAGTGACCTCCATTGTCTCACACCCAAAGAGAAAATTGATCATTGCCAGTTGGTGCTGGTGACACGGATTAAAAAAAGACCATCTGCTCCTTGTGAAGATAAACTACTGCCGCTCTTGGAGTGAAAACCTTTTCGGTCAAGGATAACGTTTCGAAACAAGACAATAAAAGTGTAAGGAACACTTCAAGCATAAATAGAATATCATTTGTGTATTTTTTTTTCTTTTCTTATCTTAGGTATATAGAAAGTCTTTTCAATATTTGTATTTAAGTACATGCGATAAGGGAAACAAGAAAAATTAGGCTAATGTCAAGGTCGTATATATATTGAGTATTATCCAATATAATAAATTTATGTTATCCAAACATTAAAATTATAATTAAAAGTTTTCTAAAAGTTTTAATTTCATAATTCATTCCAAAAATCTTCTTTTTTTTAAAAAAATAATTTTCTCAAACATTATTTAAACAATTTTTATGATGAAATAGAAAATTATAATTAACCAAAGAAATAAATTTTAAGCATGAAAGTTTATTAAAGTAAGTAATTACATTTATAAAAAAAAAACCTCTGACTTTGTACGTTCTACGCAAGGACAACGCCTATCAAATCGGTTATATCAATGAGGTGTCCTACGATCAGGAGAACGGGTCCTCTCAACCTTTACCTTGATTTTCTTGATCGGAGGCTCTATCCAGTAGCATTTCCCCAATGTTGTTCCCGGAGGCTGAGTTGACTCCCCCTTGCCAGGCCCGGGATCATGTGAATGGGAGGCAGGTCCGCTACCCACACACCCAATGGCGCCTTAATTATATTTTTAAAATCTGATAATAACAAAAATAGACAACCTTTTATATAATGATTAATATTAATTATTCAATGACATAAATATGTAGTAGGTATTCTATGTATCTCTCTCTCAATTCAAAAATTGGATCTTTAAAAAAAAAATTAGATTGTCTATCAAATTAAATTACTAAAAAAAACAAATAATTATATTCATCAAAATGTAATTTTTATTAATTATAATGAGAAAATTAATGATTTTAAAATTTGAAATATATTTTTTTTAATCTTTACCATATAAATTATCTATTATAAATTTATCTATTAATTAATTCTCTATTGAGTTCATCTTTTAATCTTTACGAGATAAAAACATCGTATAGGATAAGTAATAATCTTCATTCAGGAAACAACATTTGGAATGCTTTCAACATGCCAAACAAATTATCAAATAATGAGATAGATATCCATTTCTTAAAGGTAAATAAATAAATAAATATATCAAAAATTTAATTAGCTGATTCAGCAATCTCTCGATTGAAAAATCCGACCTTAATTGTCTGTCTAGTTCTAGTTTGAAGAAAAGAACGCCTCAGGTGGGGCCGTAGACTTATTCTAGGCGCCTATTAATTATCAAAGATTTTTTTTTTTTTATTTTTAAATTTTTAATATACAAAAGAGGACCACTACATCCCATTAGTCGAGTAACATAAAATACCTCCGGTTTTAATTCTAAATTTTTAAAATAGTTTCAAATTAATATCACATGACATCATTTCTCTTCAAATATTTTGATTCAAAAATTTTTGTTTGAAAAAAAGAAGGGGTTTTAATTAATTATAAAGGATTTTAATTTGATATTTACTTAAGATATTATATATATATATATATAAAATATATTCAATGTTTAATCTTATCTTATTATGCTAGCTAAAATTGTATATATGTATTTATCTATATATATTGGTTCTCAAAAACCGCTCTAACGATTTTTTTCAAATTCACACTAGATATAGTATTTATAAAGAAAAATTAAGTTTTATTGATGATATCTCTTGAAACATACAGCTTCATTATTAATTTCTTAATTGAAAATTATATATGGAAAACGTCAAAATTTTTAATACTGCCTGCTAAGACAGTAAAAAAATGACAATTTTTTATCTAAATACATATAGTCCAGCGGTTGGACTGATGTTTTAACGAGTGGATTTCGTCGGTTCGAAACTCGCCGGGTGAATCGTTATTTAAAAATGAAAATAATGATTTTGTTATTTTTTTTTCTTTTTATCTATTGTTTACTTTTTAATAAATTACTATTCTATATTTATTTATTCATTGTTCTTTTATTAATAAAGTTTTAGATAGTTTTATAAGTTTTAATATTTTTTCAATAAAATATTATTCAATATATTTATTAATATTATTTTATTTATTATTATTGAGTACCCGAAGTTCCATTCATTTTAATCAGATTGATGCAATGATGCAACAGTTAATAATTGTAATATTGTAATAAATTTCTATCTTGAAAATTGTTACATATTATTCAGGATATTTTAAAAACTATTTCTTTCTTTAATTAATATTCATTTTTTCTATAAGTCAGATATATTTCCAAATATTAAATAATTTTTGAAGTGAAAACTTCTTTAGCGGCGTTGAGCACTTTTGCGGGATGGGGAAAAAGTATAGAACTCGCGTGATCGTGACCAACACCATGAAACCATCTGCTTTCAAATTTCTTATAACAGAGCGCGAAATTTGAATTGTCATTAGAACTGTTTTATAAATTATCTCTAACATATAAATATATATTTATTATGTAAAGTTCATTTCATATATACATATATAATCAAAATTATACGAAATGAACTTCACATAATAAATATATATTTTATGTTAGAGATAAGAATTATAAAACAGTTCGTATTGCAATATTTTAAACAAAGTTGTGTATTTATATATATATAAATATAAGTTACAAATTTGTTTAAAATATATGTTTAAAATAATATATAAGTTATATATATATACATGCATATGAAATTCATCTTTCTCGTGAAATAGCGCGAATTTCGTCTGTTTTAAAATTTCTTACGCAGAAGTTTTCACTTCTGTCGGCCAGTCCCACGACTGCCAATTTTGCTTTTTTAATTCCGAAAAGCTGCAAAGCACGTTTTTTTGTCTTTAGTTTGTTTTATAACCACTTGGGGCGCTAAACAGTTTTTCAAAAAAACACTATAGAAAAAAAATATATGTACCTATATATTATATATTTATGTATTATTGAGGAGCACAAGTTCATTAATTTTAATCAGATTGATGCAAATGTGTAACATTTAATAATTGTAATAAATAATTAAAGAATTGTGTATCAATATTTTTTAAAGGGTAGAGCGAGAGCTCGGTGTCCCAGGTATTAATATTACCAGCCAAATCCAATAATAATGAATCATTTTTTTTAACTTAAGTACCGAGCCGAGGCTCGGGGTCCCGGTACTATATGATTATAAGAAAATATAAGATTTAAATGATAATCTTGAGGTAACATTGTAAATTGAAATATATCATTTGAAAATGGTTTTGGTCGAAAATCAAATATAAAAACACATTTATTATTATATACAATCAAATAAATTTATTAATATTGTATTATAATCAATCTCAGTGAAATAGTAATTAATTTACATATATGTTAATAATCGTGTTATATATTTTATAGATATAATGTTCGAGAAAAAAAGTTCTATTCTACTAACTGTCGCCAGAGCGCGCAACGCTCCTCGCCAAAATTCAAAATAAGTTATTAATTTCTGACAATTTTAGTAATATACGAGGTGTGTTCAAAGTATTCTCGGTATAGGTATGAAGGAAAATGCAGAAACTTCTAACTAAGATTTATTTTTCAATGTAGGCCCCCATAACCTCAATGCACTTGTTTGCTCGGGAAACTAACTTTTGAAAATTCCCTCTAAAAAATATTTTTCCTCCTTGTCCTCAAAATGTGCGTTAATTGCCGCCTTCAGCTCTTCATCGTCAGAAAAACGTTTTCCACGAAGATCTTTTTTTAGATTGGGGAACAAGAAGTAATCACTGGGGGGCAAGGTCTGGGCTGTAAGGCGGATGATTTATTTCTTCAAAGCCACAACCTTGTACAGCAACCTTGGCAACACGCCCTGTGTGAACCGGTGCGTTGTCGTGAAGAAGCAGCACACCTTTGGTCAATTTTCCCCGCCTTTTCTCTTGAATTGATTTCTTCAACCTATGCAATGTGTTTGCGTGAGATGTGGCAGTAACACTCTGACCTTTTTTTTATGTATTCAATCAGTAAAATTCCCTTGGAATCCCAAAACACTGTGGCCATGAGTTTTCCAGCCGATGGAGTGACTTTGAACTTCTTTGGTGGCTATGCACCTTTTTTGTGCCACTGCATGGACTCCTGCTTGCTCTCAGGGTCATAGTGATGAACCCATGTTTCATCTCCTGTAACAATTCGATCGAAAATACTCAGCGGATTTTCACCGCACAAAGCTCCAATAACTCCTTACAACACACGTCCCGCAGTTGTTTCTGAGGCGCGCGCAGTGAGCATTCGCGGCACCCATCTTGCACTGACCTTTGACAGGTTAAGATTATCATGAAGAATAGTGTGAATGGGGTACCAGCGGATAGCTTATCCATCATTTCTACTAACATTCTGACTTTTATACGGGCATCTTCAAGCACAAGATTTTCTATAATTTTCACATTTTCGTCAGTAGTGGCACTAACCGGCCCGCCTGCACGAGGGTCGTCTTCAATGCTTTCTCAGCCCCGTTTAAATTCACTTGACCACTTTTGAACAGTGGATAATGACGGAGCAGAATCTTGATATACAGCCACCATCTCTTCATGGATGATTTTTTGAGTTTTTCCTTGTTTTGTAAGGAATTTTATTACTGCGCGTTGCTCGATTTTTTTCAACATAGTCGCATCAATCATTCTAGTCTTCTTACACCAACGATAATTAAATTAGTATTAATGATAAATAAATAAAATTTTGAGGTTATGTTCTCAGGGAGTGTCGTTACCAACTGAAATAATTAAAATCCCTTCGTCATTGCTAAATTACCCCTTTGCCGAGAATACTTTGAACACCCCTCGTACCTACTTAGTATATACTTAAGTATATTTATTATCTGTACTAGAAATTTATACATATTGTGATATTTGCTTTGTTTTAAATTTATCAATAATTACCTACATAAAAAATTCATTTGAAAGATTTTATCTCGTATTATTATTAAATTTAGTCTTTTTATATAATTTAGAAATTAATAAAAAAAAAAATAAAATAAAATAAACTGAATTTCAATACAACCCGATAAAGAAATATTTAATTAAACAGAATATCTCATAAAAAAACTTATGATTTAATATTTATAAATATAAATTATGATTTATAAAATAATATTTTAATTATTAAGAAAGAAATTATTAGAATCTCCACCGACGTTTATCATTTAATTTATCAATAATATTTTCTTATTATAAAAATTAATAATTAAATTGTTTTTTACGGACCGACGTTAGGAAGGGAATATATTGTTTTCACCCCAAATTTCACATGTGGAAATTTTTACATATCTCCATGAATTATGCATTTTGTTAACAGAAAAAAAAGTCAGTCTGGCTGTCCATTTGTCCATTGTGTGTCTGTATAGACGTGTACAGCTTGAACGGCTTAATGGATTTTGATAAAATTTGTTATATTTACTTAATTACTATCAGTAGCATGAATCCATCAACTTTTGATGTATATTCGGAAACAGGAAGTAGTAGTTAATTTTATATTCATTGTCGGAAATTTTTTATTGGATTAAACTAACTGGTGAAATAATATATATATATATATATATATATAATGTTGTTTTTAATTATTTTTAAACTGTCGGTCGGTTATGTGCTTGGTCACAGATCATTTTTACTTTCCCGCATACTTCGTATAAGGGAAGTATTGGAATCGTCAAAAATTTCGACTTCGAGATTTCGATAGATCTTGACGTTTTAGACCTCCCTGAGTCGGAAAATACCATTTTTCGAATTATGCCTGTGTGTGTGTATGTATGTATGTATGTATGTATGTATGTATGTAATGTCTGTAAGCAAATTTACTCAAAAACTAATCAAGCTAGGACTTCGAAATTTGGTACACCGATATTATTCACAGTTTGTAGATTTCTATCAAAATTTCGTCAAAATCGGTTAACCGGAAGTGGTACTTTACCTACACTTGTTGCGTTTACCTTTCAAGTAAAGTACCAGTTTGCTTCGAAATATTTGCTTCATATTTTGTATATAGATTTAAAAATATGAAAAAAATTGAGATACCAAATTTCATCATGATCTGACTACCGGAAGTGACATTTTACCTATACAAGTAGCGTTTCCTTTTTACCGACCGACGATAGTAAGGGAGGTATTGTTTTCACACCAAATTTTTAGATACATATCTCCACGAATCATGCATTTTCTTAACAGAAAAAAGTATTTTTAGCATGATGTCTGTCCGTCCTTCCGTATAGATGTGTACAGCCTGAACGGCTCAACGGATTTTGATGAAATTTGGTATATTTACTTAATACATCAGTTGGATGAATTGATCAACTTTTGGTGCAAATCCGGAAACCGGAAGCGCTAGTATTGCCGATCGAAGAGAGGAAGTGAAGGGTTATTTTCATATCAAATTTCACGTGAGGACATATCTCCACGTGTTATGCACTTTGTATTGGTTTTATCCTCGAGAAAAATCATCTTCATTAGTTTTTTCTTAATTTAAAATTATATGACGTCACCCAGCACTTCATGACGTCACAGCCAGCCCTTATATATTATAAATAAAATAAAATTAAAAATATTTATATTATATCCATATCTGTTTTTTTTACATTTAAAATATCAGTTAACCGGAAGTAGCACTTTATTCTATATATATATATATATATATATATATATATATATATAAATGTTACCAAATATCAAATTTGACACCAATAAACTAATACGAACTGGCTCTTTATCAATACCAAGTTTACACATTCTAAATATTAATTCACAACTCTTTATACTTACTTATATGCGGGAAAGTCTAGGGGAGGACACTCCCGCTTATTTCTTTACTGGACTAGATCAGTGCTTCTTAAACTTCTTAGTCAGTCACGGCAGCACCTCTTGGAACCCAATCAATCTCATGTGAACTCCTCTATTTTTTTAAATATATATACACCTATATTTAGGTTTTTGTCTGCACATTGCTCAGAATTTAAAATTTTTTGCATATCTTCACGTTTCATGACCTCTAGAATCCAAAAGTGACTTCCTAGTCATGACTTCTTACTAGTCAGTCCGAAAAAAATAAACACAATATTTTTCAAAGTCAATGTCACTTGATAATAAAATTACTTTAATTTAATACTGAATTATTATATAAAAAGTCATTGAGTTTTAACCTGAATACCTTGTAAAGCAGAACTAGTGGTAAAATAATATTAATGATAATAATAATAATAATAATAATAATAATTACTTCAATAACTAAATATATATTTATATTAATAAATATTTGTATCAAAATCAACAATTTTATATTAAAGAAAACAAAAAAATTAAAAAAAAGAAAGAATTGGAGCAATAAATATGTGAACTATATGATATCATATAATTTGTTGTTTTTTTTATTATATTTTTGTTTTTTTTGAATATAGAAATATGTAATTATTAAAATATGAAAATTTAAAATTACTTATTTACAATCGTAAAAAAATTAAATTGATATTTGTTTATAGAATTGGTATAAATATAAATATAAAAAAATGTTCTTATATAATATTATTTTAATAACTGGTCTTCCATTGAAAGGCCCATACTAAGTCCAATGAATTGAATCTTAATCCTCTTTATAACACGAGTTATAATTTCATCTGGACATTTGATGTTTATTGTCGTCTAATATATTACAATAATATTTTTTTTTATTTATCATATCTTATTATAATAGCAAAAATTGTATATATATATATATATATTTGTATTTTTTAATTATTAAATCGCTCTAAGGATTTTTTTGAAAAAAATTCACACTTTAGATAATAATTTTTATAAAGAAAAATCTATCTGTATTGATTTCAGCCTCGGGAAAAATTCATCTTTGTTTGTTTTTTCTTAATTTAAAATAGTAAATTTAAATGACATCAGCATCTACGTCAGACAGAGCTTCCTTAAAAACAAAATAAAAATATTTATGTTATGTCCACAGGCCATTCAGTGCATTAATATGTACGTATGTTACGGGCTGTATGTTTTATGACTATTTTTTTTTTTTAATTTATGTTCTTTTAGATTATTTGAAATTGTTTCCTATATTTTGTCGTTTATTTATTTTAAATAATAATTTTAATTTTAAATATTCATAGTTCCTAAGGAATAATCTTTTTAAAGTACCGAGCAGTGGTTCAGGGAACCACAGGTACTATAAGTGATATAAAACTTCAAAATTCTTGGATGCATATTCCAAAAAAATAATAAAACCAATTGCTATATTAATTCAACATTAACATATTTGTTATTTGATTATATTAGAATTTAAAGGAGAAATATATCTACCAATGAACCATCGTTAAATTAATTAAAAGATTAAAATGCTCAAAGTTTATTTAAAATAGAATCTTTGTTACGAGTACTTGGCCTCTGTTACATCTTTAATCGAAGGAATGATGATAATTCATAGGCCATTTGCATATCAGAGTGTCTTTGACGTGTAATAAAGAAAGTTTTTTAGAGGAAGATGATAGTTGGGAGGGGTGTGGGTGGGGGGGGGGAGAAAGAGAGAGAGAAGAGGGGAGTGTGTCATCGTTATGGCATCAAGAATATTTAATGCTGATTTAGACTATCATGACTTGTCAAGACAATTCAGAAACCATTGAATAATATAATATGCTTCGACAAGCATTTTATGCGATTCTGCAGCAGTTTTCTTTAAATGATAGCAGAAAACCAATGCTGTCCCCAAATCATCGTTCACATAGACACAAAACGCAACATGTTTGAGGTTATAGAAAAATATACCGGTGTATTAAACTTACAATTCGATTATTGTGAGCTGACAGCTGGAGAAGAGGGAGAAGATGGCGCTACAGGGGCGTTTTTAGCGAGCACCATCTAGTATATATTGTACTTATTAATTGAAGTCTTTTCTCTGAACAAATATAATGAATGAAATATAAATGAAGACATTTTCCTTGGAATGTATGAAATAATATTATATTTATTTATAAATCTACTATATTGTATTAATCTATTAATAGAGAATAATAACTAACTGTGACTTGATGATGATGATGATAATAAGAATGTTTGAAATTCACCAAATTGTTAATGACCTTTGTAAATAATAATCTTTCGTTTCCTTTAACCTGACCCTCCCCCTCCCTTCAACTTCCTTTCTGGTCACCATATGTCATGTTTTAAATAATCGAGAGAAATATATATATATATACCGTTATCTATATTTAATTTAGCTCCTTTTTTTTCTTGTTAGTAAAATAATAAAAAAAAAAAAATAAAAAGAGAAAGAGAAAGATAGAGAAGGAGTGTAGGGTTGTTTGATACACGCCGTTACACTCAAAAATTTAGTAA
Source organism: Labia minor (assembly GCA_963082975.1). NCBI lineage: Eukaryota > Metazoa > Arthropoda > Insecta > Dermaptera > Spongiphoridae > Labia > Labia minor. Next base: position 123,099,742 of record OY720344.1, on the reverse strand, counting down.
ATATTTAGTAATTACTACCTGATATTTTCTGTTTGATATCCAACAATAATTTTAAACCCTTTTAATATTTATTTATTATTTTCTCTTAATAAAATTCCTATAAGTATATGAAAATTATTAAGTTAATTTTTTAATTTAATAAAAAAAGGAATAACAATATTTTTAATTAATTTTTATTTTTTATAAATTAAAATAAAAAAAAAACAAATTGAAATCATAAATTCTAAATATATTTGTAATAAATTTATTTTTTGCATTATTCTAAATTACAAAAAAAAACAAAAAAAAATTGAATATGTTTTTGACCAAATTTTGATTGAATTAATTGATTTTTAAAATTTTTAAAATCTTTCCATAATGCATTATTTACTTAATAAATAAATATCTTATAAAAAAAACTGTCTATCGTTAGATTTAGATATGTATTATGTAGTTGAAATGAAAGAAGAAGAAGAAGAAGAAGAAGAAGAATTAATATTTAGTGATGAGTCAGTGATCTAATGATTTTTGTTTTTTGTTTTTTTGTTTTTTGTTTTAATAGTTTTATAATCATTTCAACTCTCTCTCTGTGTTATGATCTAATTAGTATTTTGGTTTTACCGATTCAGTCAACAGAGAGACACGCGACATTCCATCACCGAATGAATTTGAAAGAGAAAATCTCTTTTTTTTTTTTTCTTTTTCAATTTTTTCTTTCAGTGAAATTCCGAGATGTTAAGAGATACTTACTTAACTATTAACAATAAACTGTCGTTTGTATTTTGTCGTCAATTGGTGAAATGAGAAAATTTTTGAACGTGATATTTTTTCGACACGTTATTATTAATGATTCTTAATAATATTTATATTAAATAGGTAGGTATATTATTTAATAAATTAAAGAAACATTTACAAATATATTTTCGATTTCATACAAAAAAAATCATAAAAAATTATGGCATAAACATTTTAATAAATTTAAGTACTCCAAAATTCATATGAAAAAAAATAATATACTAAAGCAGTGGTTTCCAACCTTTCTGTACCGTCGCCCCCCTTTTTTAAAAAAAATTCTTGCGTCCCCCTTAATTTTTGATAATAATCTAATTTCATAAATACTCACATAATATAGTAATTTATTTAATGGGCTACAAAATAACACACACACACTTAATTAAGCAAAAACATATTATCTTATAGATTATTATAGATTTTAGAAAATTGGTTCTAATACATTCACGACCCCCCCCCCCCCCTCCCACAACAGTCATGCGCCCCCCAGATGAGGCGCGCCCCACACGTTGGAAAACACTGTACTAAAGTATATCTAAATATTTATAAGTAAGATTAATACATTTTTTTATTAGATAAATTTGAGTTTATAAATTTAGTGAGGTTTTTTTTTCATTAATTTATGAAACTAATAGATAATGAAACCAATTCAATTAAAATTCTATCAATTCGTTGGATAATTATTAATTTTATTTTTGAAATAATCTATTAATTTGACCTCATGTGGCATGTGTAGTTGATATGTGGAGGGAGAGAATGGGATGAAGAATGTTTTCGTTTATCGGGATGTACTTAAATATGTAAATATGTACTTGTGTGTACATTGTAGGTATATGTAGGTGTAGGTATAGGTATAGGTAAGGAGGGCCCAGTCAGTCAGTGTGTCACGCTAAGTACAGTTACGTTCGGGAAGGTCACCACTGCTAGCCAAGCAGGCAGGCAGGCAGGTAAGCAGTCAACCAACCAGGCAGACAGACACCTGTGCTGCATGTGTTCAAACCACCATCACCATTAACGAATTTTTAGAATAGAAAACACGTACACATAAATTATTATACAGTAGAACTTAAGTTAATGTAACAAGTTAAAGAAAACATAATAAAACATAATATTTGAAACATGCCTTGCATATTTATATATATATATATATATATATATATATATAGTCGCTAATGGCAAATGACAACACTAGAAGATATATATAGAAAGAGAGAGAGAGAGAGAGAGATTTATATAATATTGAAATCAAACATATTTATTTGATTAAATGAATAATTAAATAAATAAATATGATATTTTGGAAAATATTATTAATTATGTATTATATACATAATAATAAATTATTTAAAAATCAAAACTGAAAAATAAACATGTGACTTTAGTAGATTTTACGGAAGAATAGCGTTTCTATCAAGTCGAGTGCCACCTAAGCTGGGTAAAGGTGTTCTATGATCAGTAGATGATCAGAGCCGCTACTCTTTATCAAATAACTTTCCAATTTTGATCCCGGAGGCTGGGTGAACTCCATTCCAGAGACTCCAGCTAGAGAAAATTTATTGCCAGACCCGGGACTTTTTATTTTCAAAAGTTTTTTTTTTTAAAGTAAAAAATTGCCCTATACAATCAATTATATAAATTTGCCTTGAGGTCAAAAAAGAAACCATTCTCAATTCAAAACTAATGAGCCCTTATAAAAATGTCAGTTTGCGGGAAATCCTTATAAGGGTTAGTTCAAATGAAAATTACCGTCATACCAATAAAAGTTAACCAATATTTATCAATTTATCAATTTATCAATATATAATCTAATATATAATTATGTACTTTTCTATTTCATATAAATAAATAATATATAAACTGATATATGAAATAATAATTATTTTATATTTTATATGCCTATACACACACATTAATTGAAAAAAAAACATTAAATATAATTTTTATAATTTTTAAATTGGACACTTTTATTTTTAAATATTATAATAGAGTTAATATGTGAATATTTTTATTAACTAAATAATAATAAAAACTTAATATATTAATTTATTTGATTGAATTTTAAAATGAAAATACAATTATTGAAAAGAGATTTCAATGCGCGAAGACTTTAATGCGTTGTATACTTTTTATTTATTAATAAATTTGCTATATATAAGATTGAAGAATATTATCTAAGAATGAATAAAATTCCTTACCGTATATCTTGTTCCTCCCTTTGTAAAAAAATTCACTTCATCTCTCGCACAATCAATGGTTTTTAAACACAATCACAATCTATTATCTGGTAGGATTCACAACATTAACATCAACAACAAAAAAAAAAAAAAAAAACAGGACGAGAAAGTAAAAAAAACAAAACAAAGGCAAATCCAACAAAACAACAATCCAAGTGTTAAGTAAATAGATAGATTCACTAACGGGGCACACTCTCTCAACACATGACCATCATTCCTGTTGATCTTCTTCGAGTATGAATGTCTGTCTGTCTGTGGTCGAGGCTTGAGACTTGAAAAGAAGCCGGGCGATCGTCGGCGACCCCCTTTTATAGAGGCGGCCTTATGACGTCAGGGAACGGCAAGTGGAACACACTCCGAAGCAGGGGCAATGCTAAAAGGGGCTCCGAGTTTAAGGGGTTGAGAAACAAACGCCCAGGTAGTCCACCACTAAGCCAATGGAATTTTGACCCTTTTTTTTTATTTCACCTGCTTCTTCTTATTATTATTTTTTTTTTTATCCTCAAAGTTTCAATGAAATTTCCAATTCCAAGGGGTGATTGGGCAACAAACATCATCACGAAATAGTTCATTTATCATTTTTCTAAAAAGGCCTTAGGTAGAAAGAGGTATTTGTAATATACAATATCGAAATAAAGATAAACTGAAAAAAAGTTACACCTGATTCCCACAAACATCAAAAAATATATTGAATATATTTTTTGATTAATCCAACCATAAATAACTAAATAAATAAATATATTTCATCAATAATAAATTATAATTCTGAAGACAAAAGTCCCTAGACACTGGACACCTGAACAGTGCAGTCGCTTAATAACGATTGCAGAAGTAGCAATCGAAACGTTGTGTATATGTTTGTATTTTTTGAATAAATTTACAATAACAAATATCAATATGTGGTTTAATTTACAAAATTCCGTTATATAAACAAAAGTTCCTAATTATTTTTCTATTATTTTTATGTTGTAATGTATAAATAATTATACTATACCCATGCATTAATTGGATATTTGATATGGTAGACGTTTTGATTAATCAATGTTATCACATATTTGAATACAAAATAAAATAATCTGGAGTGTCTCCACTCGACTATCTCGCAAATTTGAATTGGATTAATTAATACATATAATAGATATATATTTAAATTAAAATTAATAAATTTATATTAAACCCCAGCGCGTGTTTGTCTCTTTGTTGAAGGCACCACGTCACGTGCTAGCGCGTGATTTGTATTCGTGTTAAAAATTTAATTCTGGTACTTTCAGCGATTCAATCAAGATGATGAAATTCTATATATAGCAGTTTTATACAATTTTTAATCATGTGAAAAACTATCAAACATAAATATATCTTTATTTACTGTCACTTTAGAGGAAAAAAATCAAAATGTGGTTGGTAATGACCCTCTTCCGGTAGAGCTACATTTCTCAAAAGTTGATAGAAAACTACAAATTTTGAATAATGCGCGTATGCCAAATTTCATGATTCTTGCTCAAACCGTTTTCCGTAATCTTGTCTACATACATTCAGACATTTTTTTCACAACCTTAGTGAAAATGACTCAGGGACCATCAAAACGTATAAAAACATCAAAATCTCGACATCGAAAATTTTCTCTGTCGAGATAGTAAAAACTAGTGCGAATATTACACAATTGATATTTATACCATTCTTTTATATGTTTTTATACAATTAATGATCAATTTGTCATTTATCCATTAAAGAGCACTTGCTTCTTTTTTTTATAAAACTATAAAAATAGTATAAAATTATTGAAATAAAATGACAGTTTTGGTTAGTCTATTTTAAAGAAAACGTTAATATTTTAGGCATAATATATACATATTAAAAATTTAGCATAAATTTTTAACCATAAATTAAAAGATATTTATGTAAAAACTTCTAAAGTTAATTTCAATTTAAAGAAAGTACTACTTTCTCTCTCTTTTACCCTACAATTAATAAATTGTTGGATTACTTGTTTTAAATGAAAAAAATAAGCAATTTCCAAAAAAAAAAAACAACAACAACTTTAATCTTGTGTATAGGATAAAGTAGGATATGTTAGTGTTGTATATGGTAGTATTTAGTTGTACAACTCTCTTTATTCCATAAACCAATCTGGTAAATTTTATCTCTCTCTCTCTCTTATTCTCTTTAAAAAATTACATCTAAGTAGGTGAATTTATGTAGAAAGAAATAATTAAACTTTTTATTTGTAATTTAGATATTTGTATTTGCCAAAGTCAATTATTTATTCTACATTAAAAGAATTACTGCAATTTATAATTAAAACTTTTTACGTTCTTTCTTGGCTTTAAATAATATATATATTTGAAGGAAAAAAAAAACCATCTCAGAATGTGAATTAATTCATTGGATTGGTTGATTATTACAAGTATTGATGTAAATATATCTGTAATCTATAAATAAGTATAATTTATAAAAATAGATGTGTCCTTAATAATAAAAAAGAAGGAAAGGAAAAAAAAATATACAACGGAAGTGTGAATCTGGTTTAAATGAAAAGCATAATCAGTCTGGCATGAACGTTGAAGATGTAATTAATACAATTAGCTTGGTAATTTAATGTGAGCCTCTTCACAATATGAAATCGACTTTGTCGACCTATTAAATGCTTGGTCAATGATAAGCATCGACATTCATTTCATACAAATACATGTACCTATATCGTTTAATAGCATTATTACTGATTACTGATTAATTAAAAGTAAAAAAAAAAAATAAATAAATAAATCCAATTAAAATTAATATAAAAGAATAGAAAGAATTTGTAAATTAAATCTACCTACTTACATATTTCAAAGTAAATAATAAATTGAAATTCAAACGAGAATACACAAATGTTGATTTTAATAATGAAATAAATAATGATAATTGTTACAACAATATCAATTTTTATAATTAGAGTGTAAATCATTATAAAATCATTGTTAAAATATATTTTATCTTATTATACTAGCAAAAATTGTATATGTATGTATATATACAATTTCTATTTTTGAAATATTCAACTGCTCGAAGGATTTTTTTGAAATTCACACCATAGATAATTTTTATAAAGAAAAATCGATCTGTATTGGTTTCAGCCTCGAGACAAATCATCTTTATATTAGTTTTCTTAATTTAAAATAGAAAATTTAAATGACGTTAGCAACTACGTCTATAAAGCGCTTCCTTAAATGCAAAAAATTATAAATATAACTAAAATCAAATTACTAAATATATATTATGATATATTCACAGGCCATATTTTTCAGTTTTTCAGTGCATTAATAGGTAAGTTTGTAGCGCTGTATGTTTTATGACTATTTTTTTTTTTATTTATGTTCTTTTAAATTATTTGAACGACGGCTCGGTAACAAATTCATATTATTTTGTATATGAAGAATAATGTTAAATGATTCTCTGTAGCATACTATAGTTATTATATTCTTTTCGAGTTTTGAAATACATACATTTTTTATTAAAGAGTTTTATACTAAAAATTAATTTTTGATATTTTCAATATACTTACAAAAATGTAATAATACAGATAAAAATTATACTTATGGAGAATATTCATTGAAGATGGGCTTGATGAAGCAGGCAAGTACTACATATTATTAAAAATATGTAAAATTTAGATTAGATTTAGATTTATTGATGTAATGATTAAAAGCAAGAGAGGAAATATTGAGATGAATTAAAAAAAACAGATAAAAAGATAATGTATGAATGCGGTCAAATTTGCATTTAAAAAATAAATAAAAATAAAAATAGAAATGTTTATTAAAACTTGGAATATCTTTTTTTTTCTTATTTATTAAATTTATTAAAACATACACTTTCTTTTAGAGATATATTATTAATATTAAATTTTGAGGACATAGAATTTTGAAAGAAAAAGAAACCGAAAACTTTAAACTTTTACTTTTTATTTTATTTCACGTTTTTTTTTAACGTCATTCAAATATAACTCTCAATAATAATAATAATAATAATAATAATAGAAATAATAGAAATAATTAATAAATTAATCGAAATATTTTATTTAAGTATTATTATCTTATATTATGATCATGTAAGTTAAAACAGTGGTAAGTGTAATGATTAAATTTTTAGTAGTTTCCAACCTTTCTGTACCAGAACACCCTTTTTTAAAAAAAATTCTTGCGCCCCCCCCCCCCTTAATTTTTGTAATAATCTAATTTCCTTTTTCAATAGTCGGGCACATTTCTGAAATAATATAACAACAGGGGTGGGCCAATGTTTCAGAGCATCACAAAAAAAATTGAAAAAAAAAATCGAAAATTTTACGGGCACTTGAATTGCCTTCGCGTGCACTTGAAATTGGTTCTGGATACATTCGCGCCCCCCTCGGGGGGCGCGCCCCACAGGTTGGAAAACGCTGCTATAGCCATATTTATAAAACTATTAAACCTTATTAACCTTTATGTTTTCATGTAGTTAAGAGTAGGTACATTTACACTTTTGTATTTATAAAGTTTACTAAATTAAAAATAATAATAAATAATACTAATTTTGAATGAATTGAATGAGAGAGATAAAATAGAATGTTTTGTGATTATAACTACTACAATTTATATTCATCTAAACCAGTGTTTCGTTGAACTAAATAAAAACTCTGAAGCACAATTAAATACAAAAATATACAAAATTCTTTTGTGTAATAATAATAAAATAATTTATATTATTTTTTGGGAAAGATGCACCTTGATGCTGAATAAAAATCTTGTCATAAAAGGCTTCTCTAAATTAAACAAACAAACCATGTTGCACTGGAAAATGAGAGATATTCAATAAAATAAAATTCAGTGACAGACAATGGAGACAGAAATGGAGATAAATATCTACGCAAAACCCAACCACCAGTATGGAAACATTATTTGTTAAATATGTTCATCAATTTTATTAGAGAAGGAGAACCGACTAAAAGAGTTAGTCCCGATGAGAACTATTTTTGATGTTTAAGAAGAAAAAGATGAAAAAGATGAAAAAATAAACTTTTGTTCCTGAATTGTTGAACAAGATCTCTGATGAACAAAATAGCAAAAACAAATATTCATCTCAATCTTGAAAAGAAAGAACATCGGTATTTGGATTAACACAAGTTTTATAAGCTCATGAGGCTTAAACTGATCCAATAATTTCAAATGAATTTGAGACTATCTAGTAGGATAATCTGAGCCCCCCCCCCCCTTATTGATTGATTTCAATCGAGAATTTATCTCTATAATCTAAGAAAAATTATGGCTAGAATTATTTATTATAAAGGGTTAAAAGATAGATTGATAGAACAATCAAAGGTAACAGAGGTTGAAAAAACTAAAAATATAACTATACATATAATGAATGAATGAATGAATGAATGAACATATTATTAGTTTAAGTGTAATAAATTTATGTAAATTAATGTAATGTACAAATTTGTAAGGCACAACTTGCAGAGACAAATATTCAATAAATAAGTGGTTTATTTAAATACGTATATCTTAAATATTTCATTAACAAAAAATAAGCTGGAGCGTCTCCACTCGACTATCTCGCAAATTTGAATTGGATTAATTAACATAGATTATATTTAAATTAAACTTAATTAATTATAAATTATAAATTAAAATTAATAAATAATATTTATTAAATCAGCGCATGTTTGGCTCTTTGTTGATCACACCACGTCACATGTTGGCGCGTGATTTGCAGTGTTAAAAAAATAATTCCGTTACTTTCAGCAATTCAATCAAGCTGAAATTTTATATATAGCAGTTTTATACAATTTTTAATCATACCAAATTTCATTATTCTAGCTCAAACCGTTTTTGTGTAATCTTGTCTACATATACACACAGAGACATTTTTCTCAACCTTAGTGAAAATGATTCAGGAACCTTCAAAACGTATAAAAACATCAAAATCTCGACATCGAAAATTTTCGTGATTGCAATACTATTTTATCACTGGCGAGATAGTAATAAAAATAAATACATAGTTTTTTTTCTTATATAAAAGTAAATAAGAATTTTAAATGATAGTAATAAAACGAATACTCACATTATCCGAGTAGAAGATCAAACAAATCCAAATGAATGAATGAATGAATGAATGAATGAATTCAATTTTTAATTTATATATTTAAAAAAAAAACACTTTAATATACACTCTCTGATCACAATTCATATTAGTTTTCTATTTTCTATTTTGATTCTTTTGTTTGTTTTATTATTTCTTTAGACACTTGAAACAACAGCAACAAGATTGATTGGATGAATACCTTTGGATGAAGCACTGAACGAGGGAGTACTGATGGCTTACACTCTTGTGCCTTGCCGTTTTATAGATTAATGAATGCCGGTCAGGTGTGACAAAGGAAAGCGAGGCCGCCCACCTTCTTTAATCATCATCATCATCATCATCATCGTCATCAACATCATTCATACCAATTCAATTTGTAATCTATAGAAAAAATGACAAATATAAATACAAATACAAATACATATAAAAGAGAGAGAGAGAAAAAAAAGAAGATTGGAAAATTTATATAATCAAATGAAACATTTCCGGATACGGGAAGAGATTTATATTTATTTTATACATATATTCTCTCTTTCTCTAGGATATACTTTATTTTATTTATTTATTATGAATGAAATAGAAAAATAAAATAATTAGCACTATGTAAGGTACATTACATAGGTATATTCATTGATAAAAAATTACAATTTTTTTTCTTATGTACTTTGTTTCATATTTATTTGATAGATTAATTTAATTTCGTCATTTAATAATAAAATTAACTATTATCTTTTTGAGTTTGAGTTAGAATAATGAAATTTGCTATAAGGGAATTATTTAAAATTCTTAGTTTTCTATCAACTTTTGAGAAATGTAGCTCAACCTTCAACGTTTTGAGTTTTTTCTTCTAAAGTGCCCGTAAAAATAAAGATATAGGTTTGATAGTTTTTCACATGATTAAAAATTGTATAAAACTGCTATATATAGAATTTCAGTTTGATTGAATCTTTGAAAGTACCGGAATTAATTTTTTAACACTGCAAATCTCACACGCCAACACGTGACGTGGTGCCATCAACAAAGAACCAAACATGCGCTGATTTAATAAATATTATTTATTAATTTTAATTCATAATTAATTAAATTTAATTTAAATATAATATATTATGTTAATTAATCCAATTCAAAATTGCGAGATAATCGAGTGGAGACAGACACTCCAGCTTATTTTTACATATGTATATATTATATATTATATATTATATATTTTATATAGGAATAACTAAAATTAATTTAAATTTTAAATTTAGTTAATAATCAATTTTTAATTATATATTTAAGAAAAATAAGCTGGAATGTTTCCACTCGACTGTCTTGCAATTTGAATTTAAATAACATAAGAGAGATATTATATTTAAATTAAATTTAATTAATTATAAAATATAAATTAAAATTAATAAATAATATTTATTAAACCAGCGCATGCTTGGTTCTTTGTTGATGGCAACACGTCACGTGTTGGCGCTTGATTTGCAGTGTTAAAAAATTAATTCCGGTACTTTCAGCGATTCAATCAAGCTGAAATTCTATATATAGCAGTTTTATACAATTTTTAATCATAAGAAAAATTATCAAACATATTTCTTTATTTTTACGGTCACTTTAGATAAAAAAAAATGAATACGTGGTAGGTAATGACCCTCTTCCGAAAGATCTACATTTCTCAAAAGTTGATAAAAAAACTACGAATTTTGAATAATACCCGTGTACCAAATTTCATTATTCTAGCTCAAACCGTTTTTGCGTAATCTTGTCTACATACATACACACATGAATGAATTGGACTGGAAGAGGAGACATGTGATTAGAGAAATTGGGGAAAAATCAACCGAAATGTAATTAAACAAAAAAATTCAAGAATTATGATATGGATACGACTTACATACAATTAACATACAAAATGTCCAGATATAGTTAAGGTTATAAAATCGAGAAGGCTGGGATGGGAAGGGGATGGGAAGGGGACGGGGTTGGAATTGGAGAAACTAGAAATTGGGAGAAACCGATTGGGAAACATCCGGTGGAAGACCAAGGACCATAGTGGGTAGACAATGAAGGAAGGGACATGGGAGAGATGGGACAGGGTAGGATTTGGTTTTAGCTCAGGATAGGGACGCATAGAGAAATGTGAATGCTGCGGTTAAGAACTTTCGAAAACTGTAGACACAGAGTTAGATAAATATAACATATACAATAATAATATATAATTAATTTACTGATTAAATTAAAATATATATTTTCCAAGAAAACAAATACATGTCTTATCTACTTATACTGATTGAAACAAAATGGATGAAAATCTTTTACATACAGACTTTCAACCAAATACTATGTATCACTCGGGGGTACAGGGGGCTGAGGCCCCGTCTAGGTGTGAAGTGCGCCGAAGGCGCTCGGAGCAGCTAGTATTAATTAATTAATTAATTAAGAAAAATTATAGTAACTATTCTAATTAACAGAATTTAACTTCAATACTGACAACACAAAACACAAACATATCCCAATAACACAATTTTTTACTATACAATTTGAGGTTATGTTTGTTGTGAAGGGCTGTCAACTCCAATTTTTAGCTTTAAGTTGCTTACTACATAACAGCTGAACTAAAAAAAGTTGCTTGTTTAGAGGCTGCTTACAAAGAATGTTGCTTATAGAGAGGTTCACTTTAGTAATATATAATATAATTTTTTCTTTTTTTAAAAAAATAATCAAAATACATTGTCAAGAACAAGAAGGGCATGAATGGCTACTCTACTTTTCGAGGTCTCTGGCGGCTACAAGCAACGAAGAAAAGGTGTCCCGTAGTGGTCAGCGCCATTGCAATTTGAACTGTTATTGTATATAGACGCTCATCAGTGTTGAAAAGTTTATTCTGAATTTTTACATGATTAAAGCATTTATAAAAGAAAACCATTTATTCGTTTATCATCAATAAAAACCTGTGTTCATAATTACATTAAAATCATCCTTTGATTTTTTTAGCAACTTTCATCAAGAGCGAGCAGTCCAATTATTCCCATTATTATCATCCATGTTATATGATTATTATTCATCCCAACCAAACACAAAAAACTTTGAAATTTTTTTCTATTAAAATTTTCTCACTTTCAATAAAATATAATAAAAAAAAAAAAAAACTTTACATAAAGAATATTTTGAATTTGTATTTACTTTCATATTATTAGTTTAATAAGCGGGAGTGTCCTCCCCTAGACTTTCCCGCATATAAATAGGTATAAAGAGTTGCGAATGAATATTTAGAATGTAATAAAGTGCTACTTCCGGTTAACTGATATTTTAAATGTAAAAAAAACAGATATGGATATAATATAAATATTTTTAATTTTATTTTATTTATAATATATAAGGGCTGGCTGTGACGTCATGAAGTGCTGGGTGACGTCATATAATTTTAAATTAAGAAAAAACTAATGAAGATGATTTTTCTCGAGGATAAAACCAATACAAAGTGCATAACACGTGGAGATATGTCCTCACGTGAAATTTGATATGAAAATAACCCTTCCCTTCCTATCGTCGATCGCTAAAAATACGACTTCCGGTTTCCGGAATTGCACCAAAAGTTGATCAATTCATCCAACTGATGTATTAAGTAAATATACCAAATTTCATCAAAATCCGTTGAGCCGTTCAAGCTGTACACATCTCTACGGACACACATCGGACGGACGGACAGACATCATGCTAAAAATACTTTTTTCTGTTAAGAAAATGCATGATTCGTGGAGATATGTACCTAAAAATATCCATAGGTGAAATTTGGTGTGAAAACAATACCTCCCTTACTATCGTCGGTCGGTAAAAAGGAAACGCTACTTGTATAGGTAAAATGTCACTTCCGGTAGTCAGATCATGATGAAATTTGGTATCTGAATTTTTTTCATATTTTTAAATCTATATACAAAATATGAAGCAAATATCTCGAAGCAAACTGGTACTTTACTTGAAAGGTAAACGCAACCATTGTAGGTAAAGTACCACTTCCGGTTAACCGATTTTGACGAAATTTTGATAGAAATCTACAAACTGTGAATAATATCGGTGTACCAAATTTCGAAGTCCTAGCTTGATTAGTTTTTGAGTAAATTTGCTTACAGACATTACATACATACATACATACACACACACAGACATAATTCCAAAAATGGTATTTTCCGACTCAGGGAGGTCTAAAACGTCAAGATCTATCAAAATCTCGAAGTCGAAATTTTTGACGATTCCAATACTTACCTTATACGAAGTATGCGGGAAAGTAAAAAATAAAATGCACAATTTATCTTGGGTTTCAATCCAATTGGAATTTATTGTTTTTAAATCAACAACAATAATAACAACAACAAAAAGAAAAATAGGTTTGCGTGTACGCATATCATGAATAAAGATGGGCATCCTAAATAAAATATTAACATTGAGACAAGACACACCCTTGGATCTCATTTTTTTAACATTTATTTATATACTTGAACACATCATCTATCAAATATTTTAAAAATTTTTACAAAATTATTTTCTTTTATTTTCTATTTCTCTCTCTCATTCTCTTTAATGAATCTTTTATTGAATTTATAGTTATGGAAATATAATTTAAGAATTGTAATATGTATATTTTTAGTGATAATTTATACTACCATCCACCTGAAGTGGAATTTTTTAAAGATTTAAAAAATTTACTTTATAAAAATACACCCCTGATAAGTTATTAATGAATTATTTTATTTAGTGAATTTGACTAATATACAATTACAATCAATTTCCTGTTCCACATGATCTTATTCATTTATATTTTACTCTTAAAAATCTGTGGTGCTTGCAACGTAGTGGTCCTTTAGCTATCGAAGATATTTTAAGTTGGAATTTATCACATGATAGTGCAAATTTATTTAAGAGAAGTTTCTGCACACGATATTAATATTTTCATCTGCCATGCCTTGGAGATTTTGAAGACATTAAAAGACTTAAAAGTGAAAATTGTTGCAAAAATGAATTAAAAAGACACCTACGCAAAAGAAAAAACGATTACCCCTTTACTTATCAATATACATTAAATGATTAGATTGGTCATGTGTCAAGATGTGATGTGTTTTTGTATATCTTATATAATTAGATTAATTATTTATGTTAAATTTATAACATTTGTTATTATTTTTATTTTATTTGATATTTTTTTTTTTTTTGGAGTGACTTGTTATGTTAAAATATGTAAGAAATTTCGAATGGCTTCTTAACAAATCAAGAAGTCAAAAACACAAAAAAAAGAAAAATAAAAAATGTTGACCTGTGGCCAGGTCCGAACCGACCGACGGTTTGAAATAAATTAATTTCCAGCTACAGAAACAATTTCAAATAATTTTCATATATCTATTAATGTAATAAAAAACAGATATGGATACATAAATAATAAATATAAACATTTTTAATTTTATTTTATTTATAATATATATGCAAGACCAGGCTGTGACGTCATGCATGGCTGGATGACGTCATATAATTTTAAATCAAGAAAAAACTAATAAATATGATTTTTTTCGAGGATAAAACCAATACAAAATGCATGATTCGTGGTGATATATAAAAAAATCTCCTTTGGTGTGAAAATAACCCTTTCCTTCCTATCGTCGATCGCTAATACTACCACTTCCGGTTTCCGGAATTGCACCAAAAGTTGATCAATTCATCCCACTGATGCATTAAGTAAATATACCAAATTTCATCAAAATCGGTTGAGCCGTTCAGGCTGTACACATCTATACGGACGGACAGACGGACGGACAGACGGACAGACATCATGCTAAAAATACTTTTTTCTGTTTAGAAAATGCATGATTCGTGGAGATATGTAAAAATCTCCACATGTGAAATTTGGTGTGAAAACAATACCTCCCTTACTATCGTCGGTCGGTAAAAAGAGAAATTCTTAATTCTAAATTCTTTCTTTCCTACACATCATCTATTATCTTTTGTCTACATTTCTACATTATTAAGTAAAAGTAACCAACCACTATTATATTTTTTTTAGTTGAATTTTTAATTCACTTTAAACAAGCATAACCTGTATATTTATTTATTATTACTCATTAATTCATTTAATTATATGTATATTAGTGTCATTACAAAATTTTTAATAACTATATTTATATAATTATAAAATATATTATATATATATAAATAAGTTTTATATTTCTTTTTTTTTACAAGTAAGTCAAGTATATATCTTATATATATATTTAAATACTTAAGATAATGCTAATTTAATTTTCTATATATATATATATATATATATATATATATATATTTATATATTAGTTTAGTTAATAAAATTGAAAAACTTGTTGAAAGAAATGATTATATCAATTATATAATAATTAAATAGAGATATTAAAAATTGAATTTAATGAATGAATCTATATATATAAAAGGCGATGTCTGTCTGTGTGTGTGTCTGTCAAATACTCAAAAACTACCCGTCCGATTACGGTGAAACTTTCAGGGATTGTTGTGGGCATCCCAGGGAAGGTTTTAGTGTAGTTAAATCCAAAATTAATTTATCCAAAATTAATTTAATTAGTAATATTTTGGTAAAAGTATGTAGTGTCACAAAACTATCGACAGATGGCGCTACATATAAACTTAAACATTCAAATATTTTAAATTTTTTTTAAACTGTCAAAAATAACATACCCATAATAACAGTTGTAATAAAAATAGAAATATAAATCACAATGTAAGTAAAATATTGAATCGTTTTATTTATATTGTTTCAATTATTGTTTGAATATTTATTAAATTTATATATAGATTTATTAATTATAATAATTCCATTTACTTTCTTCAAATTTTTTTAATTTTTTATTTAAAAGTATATTCAGCATTGAAATTGCCATTAAATATGCAGGTAATTGGAACTCCAACATGTAATATTAGCAAATATTCTGGGATGGGAAAAATACTAAGATCATGTCATGTCCTATTAAATATTTTGAATTTTATTTTGAATCATACAATGGTAATGTAATATTGTAGGTAGACTTTTGAGACAAACAATAAAAATCTCTATAAAATAAGAGAATATACTTATTCCGAAAACTGTTAATTAAAATGTAATAACTATTAACAATTAATAAAGTAGAAATAATTTTCGAACAAATAAAAATGTAATAATTATTAACCAAAAAAATAAAAAATAAAAATAAATTATTAACAAAATAAGTTGACCTGTGGCCAGGTCCGAACCGACGGTTTGAAGTAAATTAATTTCCAGCTACAGAAACAATTTCAAATAATTTTAATATATCTATTAATGTAATAAAAAAACAGATATGGACATAACATAAATATTTTTAATTTTATTTTATTTGTAATATATTTGTAAGACCAGGCTGTGACGTCATGAATGGCTGGGTGACGTCATATAATTTTAAATTAAGAAATATTCGTGGAGATATGTAAAAATCTCCATATGTGAAATTTGGTGTGAAAACAATACCTCCCTTACTATCGTCGGTCGGTAAAAAATAAAAATAAAAATGTAATAATAAAAAATAAAATTTCAATTATATTAATTTAATAAATTATTATTATTATTATTTTCACGTATTAAACGGTATATTATTATTATTATTATTTGTAATAATTCCAATAAAAATAAATAAAAATAAAAACCAAAAAAAAGTGCAATTAAAACTAAAATTTCAATTATATTCATTTAATACATTATTATTATTATTATTAAGTGTTCAGTTATCATATACGTAGATATGTAAACAGACACATGCAAAAGCGAAGCTTTTCCGGGTCTGCTATTATTATAATAGGCGTTTACTTCGTCATTATTATTAAACACATTCGTTTTAATCGTTATCATGTTTTATACATATATATGTAAAATAAAGAGCCACAAATATTGGGAAACATCCGGTGGAAGACCAAAGATCAAGGTGGGTGGACAATGAAGGAAGGGACATGGGAGAGATGGGACAGGGTAGGATTTGGTTGTAGCTCAGGATAGGGACTCTTAGAGAAAAGTGGATGCTGCGGCTAAGAACTTTCGAAAACTGTAGAGACACAGAGTTAGATAAATATAACATATACAATAATAATATATAATTAATTTACTGATTAAATTAAAATATATTTTCCAAGAAAACAAATATATGTCTTATCTACTTATACTGATTGAAACAAAATGGATGAAAACCTCTTACATACAGACTTTTTCAACCAAATACTATGTATCACTCGGGGGTACAGGGGGCGGAGCCCCCGTCTAGGTGTGAAGAGCGCCGAAGGCGCTCGGAGCAACTAGTAAATAATAATAACTGATTCTAGATAAAAAAAATAAAATAAAATAAAATATCATTTGAATTGAAACTAAAAAAAACAAAAGTTGATAGAAAACTACGAATTTTGAATAATTCCCGTATACCAAATTTCATGATTCTAGCTCAAACCGTTTTTGCTTAATCTTGTCTACATACATACATACACACATACACAGAGAGAGAGAGAGAGAGACATTTTTCTCAACTTTAGTGAAATTGATTCAGGAACCTTCAAAACGTATAAAAACATCAAAATCTCGACATCGAAAATTTTCGTGATCGCAATACTATCTCTAGCAAGATAGTAATGAAGAGTTGATTTTTTTAAATAAAATAAAAATTAAATAAATGAAATAAAAAATAGTAAAATATACCTACTTGTAAATAATAATTACTATAAAACACGTTTGATAAGTATAATTTAAAAATCATTTAAAGATATAATAGTTATTTGTATTTTTATTATTATATAATACTTAATAAAATTATATACTATTATCATTATTATTATCTCTTTTTCTATTATTTTTCTCACCTTTTGTCAGTATGTACATCTGACAACTGATAAATATTACAATTAGGAAGAAATGTAGAGAAGAAATTCACCTTAAACTACAATCATCCATCTATTTTTATTAACATCAGGACTTTTCTCACAATATAGTAGGTCTAAAGGATTACTGCATTTTGTATGGGTGTTGTTAATCTGTTAATTAATTGTTAATCCTTCGGGTAGCCCTTCATACTCTAATATTGTTTTTGAGATTAATTGTGGTGACGCCCTCTACAGATATCATTATGATTGAAATTATATCTACTCTTTGCAGTTTCCATATGTTTATTTTATATCTGTTATTTAACACTCTTTTCTATTTCCGACTTCATAATATTCCTAACTTAAGACAAAGGAACGCCTATTTCTATAATAATTGCCGACTTTCCAAATTTTAATTATACCTATTTAACAAGCCTGTCAATAGTTTTATTTGTAATCATAGATCGGTCCCAATATAGTAGAATAAGATTATCAGACTAGGAGAAGAGTTGTAATATGAATACTAGGTATAGAAGTATGAAACCAGAATTTCCCTTATAGATCGTGCTCGGTATCAATTTAAAGACCATAAGACCGCCTCTGTATATTTTTCTATAACCTCAAATATGTTTCGTTTTGTGTTTATGTGAACTATGATTTAGGGACAGCATTGGTTTTCTGCTATCATTTGAAGAAAACTGCTGCAGAATCGCATAGAATGCTTGTCGAAGCATACGGTGAACATGCTCTTGTCAAAACTCAACTTTCCAGTTTTCAGAAGAAGTTCAAAAGTCTTATGTATAAACTCAGATTATTCATATTATTTTGGATATATTCATTATCATTTCGCAAACTATGGTTTGCATGTTTCCTATAAAATATTGCTGGCGATCAATTTTATTTAATAGGTGATTGCGTGTATTTTGATCAGCGACATCTATTAGTTAAGATGCGAGGTATCAATGCAAACAAACTAACCTAACTATTAAATTCGATGGTTTTGACATTTTTCTACATAAAATAAACAGTTTTCCATTAGATTCCAATAGACTTTAACTTTTTTTCAATTAAAAATAAAAATAAAAATATAAACACGAACAATTTTAAAAATTAAAAATATAAACACGAACAATTTTAAAAATTAAAAATATAAAACCTTTGATAAAATTCTTTATAAAATGAGATACAAATGAAGCTATTAAACCAATTTATAACTTTTTAATAGATTTTAATTAAATATTAATATATGATAATGAATTGATATAAAAATCATGAATATATTTAAAAGAAATTCTATGTATATTTAAAATTAAATTGATTTATATATAAGAATAAAGGAAGAGGTGGTTGGGCAGGAGTGCGAGAGAGAGAGAGAGAGAACGAGAGAATTGTGTCAATGGAATGAATGACTTCAATGGTCATTGGTCATGAGTCATGAGTCAGAGGACTTTTTCTCTCGCTCTCCTGCCCAACCACCTCTTCCCACCTGATCGCCACTCTTACACCACATGGAGAAAGTGACATTGAAAGAGATTCACTGGGTATCATGATCCGGGACCGGTGACCCCACAAAAGTGAAATGATTTTGTGCCATTCGATTGCCCAACCATTCATCAACCCAATAATGATGAGTGACCCATGACTTTCTTCTTTCTTTCTATCGAATGACGTCTATAAAATTTTCAATTTGCAAAACAACATTATTAGTATGATTTTTATAATTTTATTTCGCCTTCCATTAAAATTTATACAGTATAATATATAATTATAACTTTTTTTTTTTACTTTCCAAGGTTGGTAATAATAAATTAATTAACAATGATTTTATTTAAAAAATTATTAAAAAAAGATTGTATTTAATTTCCACTAACATTTCTTTTTAATGGTATTTACTTAAATAATTTTAAATTAAATTTTAAAAAAGGATAGGAAAAATATAAACTAATATAGTATAATTTGAATAAGTATTTTCTTTTAAATTATAAATGATAAATTGTTGATTAATTAATTTATTAATAATTAGTAACTTGTAACTAGTTATTCTTTTAAAGAGGAATTTGGAACCAAATTTTGTTCCAAGTTTTTTTTATCTTTCTTTATACAAAGCATATTTTCTTCAATTTAATTTCAAAACCAAGTCATCTTAGCAAAGATGAGTTTTACTATCTCAGAGAAATAGAAAAGATGAAGTTATATACGAAAATTTGGAAATATGAATAAAAGAAAAAGAAATTGTTAATCTTCTATAACTGGTTTTATGTATTTATGTTAAGTAAATGTTATTATTCGATAATATAATTATTATATTATATTTATAAATAAATAATTAATAAAAATATATGAGATTTTATAAATGTATATAGGCAGGGCCGGATTTAGGGCGATTGGAGCGATTGGGCCCAATCTGGCCCCACGCTTGAAGGGACCCCGCATCACTACCACAATTAACAAAAATAAGCTGGAGTGTCTCCACTTGACTATCTCGCAATTTGAATTGGATTAAATAACATAATATATTATATATTTAAATTAATTTAATTAATTATAAATTAAAATTAATAAATAATATTTATTAAACCAGCGCTGATGGATATTTGTAATGAATTATAATTAATATATTCCAAAGATGATGATGAGAGCATTAAAAAATGAAAAATGAAATCAATGATCCAAAAGTAGATAACGTTTAGTCGGAAAAATCAAATAATTTAATCCAACAATAATTAAGTAAAATATTTATTTTAATAGAAAGTGTGGATAGAAAACAAATAAATAAATAATATTTCTAATTAAAGAGAATGAATAAAATAATGAATGAATGAATTACCTGGCAAGGTGGACGGACACACAGCACAACCGATCATATTCAGTTTGCAATGAAAACTAAAAGATTTTATTAAAATAAATAAATTTTAATTCTATATTTATTTATATTCTGTTTTTCCATGAAATTTGACTGATTAGAAAAAAAAATCATTATTGGAATTGTGCCCTTTTACTTTTTATTTAAAACAAAATAATATTATCGATATTATAAGAATAATTTTTATTATATTTATTAAAAAAATAATTTAAAAAAGAATATTGACTGATAATCATTTACTAAGATCAGATATTTATTAAATAAAATAAAAAAATTATAAAATATATTATATTTATAATATATATTTTAATATATTAAGTTATTAATATATTATCATTATCAATTTTCTATTTCATCCATTCATGGATTATAATTGATGTTTAAGAGGTTGTGATAAGCTCAGAACACACAGAAGCACTTAATCTTCGTTATAATAGACAGAACAATTACATAATATTTTCATCGCTTAACTATAGATATTAGTATAAATATTAATACTAATAATTAATCATAATAAAAAAGGGGAGGATTTGTAAATATATAATAAATAATTCATTTAATACTAATCATACTATATATACCAAAATCAATTATCAATCTAGGTTCTTATTTCTTATGAATAATATACCTAAAACGACTTATAAATTATAAATGAAAATTAATAAATAATATTTATTAAACCAGCGCGTGTTTGGCTCTTTGTGGATGGCACCACGTCACATGTTGGCGCGTGAGATTTGCAGGGTAAAAAAATTAATTCTGGTACTTTCAGCGATTGAATTAAGCTGAAATTCTATATATAGCAGTTTCTATATATTTCAGTTACATTTATCAAATGAAGGTTGTTATAAAAGCAAAAACAAAATTTCAGTATAAATCTTCAAATAATACAATGTTGAAACGAGAGTTATATCGTAAGTCCAATCATTAAATATAAAAACATTTTTTGATTCTGTAAACTGCAAAGCATTTATCCGATAATTTCAAATTAAACAAACAAGAAAGATTAATTTAGTATTTTACTCGTAATTTTGATAAAAAAATTAGATGATTCAAATAAATAAATTAATCAAATAAAAAAAAAATAAATCGAAATCATTTAGATATAATAATTTATATTTACATTATGGTAAATGGATAAAAAACGTGTTCCAGAGATTGATTAGTAACTACATGGTTTTATATTAAAACCAAGAATCTTGCCTAGTCCTGAGAGACTGACTATAATCTAAATACATATTTTATAAATCTATCGTATTTTCTTTTATAATAAAGTAGATAAATATAATATACATAATTGTAAAAGTTGAACAGTTTTTATTCTTATAATATAAGAACAAAAAAAAAATGAATTACAATATATGGTAATTGGTAAAATTATTACTAGGTGCTCTTCATACCTCGACGGGGGCCCCGCCCCCTTTACCCCGAGTGGTAGATAGTATTTGGTTGAAAGTAGTAAAAGGTTTTCATCCATTTTGTTTCAATCCGTATATTAAATAAAACATTAATTTCTTTTTGTGTTCTTATTGAAAATGTATTTTAATTTAATCAGTAAATTAATTATATATTAGCTGCCCAGTGTCTCCCACTCATACGCAAAGAAATTGAAACGCAAAAGATTGAAAAATATTATAATATATGAGGCACTGGATGTGACGTCACAAATGACGTCAAAAATAATAAAAAGTAAGAAAAAAATTATTTTTTCACTTTTGCTCCAAAAGTATTTATTGTTTTCCAATGAATTTCACGCTATTAATAGATTAGCACGAGGGCTATCCAATGGTATTGGAATGGCCCAAATCGCATAAGTCGTTTAGGAGGAGTAGGGGATAGAACTGTCTTTCACATGTATAGATTATATTTTTAATTTAATCTGATGTGTAATCAATTTTCTATTAATTTTCTATTATTTTATTAATATATATAAGATAAATAAATGACGTATGTTTTAAATGAAAATAATAAAAAAGTTTAAAATAAATAAATTTATTTAAATCAAGAAAAATATATTTATCATAATTACACAAAATATTTTTTTTTCTTCTTATAAGCTGAGAATAATGATTAAATATTTTAATTTAATATGAATCTAATAATTTTTTTTTTCTTTTTCTTTTTTCTTATCTTGTATGTATAATAATAAAATTTAAGATAACAAATGATAAGTGATATTTATCATTCATTTTGTGAATTTGGATCGTTAAGATAGTCAGTTAATGTGAGTTTGTTAGTTGAGCCGCCAACCTTTTTTCTTTCGATTTAACTTTATTATAATTTTCTTTCATCTTCCTTTTAATATTTGATAATATTAGATGATGATGACGAATGTATGTGTAACCAAATGGTTACTGATAATTGTGTTTTGTAATTGTTTTACATTCATTCATAGTGAACATAAAATTTGTGAATTGTGCACTTGTGATAATAATTTCCTCAATTGCGTCAATCTTGGTATGAAAACATTATTTTCCGATAGTGAATGGACAGCAACGGTCAATTCCACCCCAACGGATATAAATATTGCTAAAATTCGTGAAGCACAATTTTCTAGAAATGAAATTAATCGTGTCAAAAAATTTCCACAATTGTCAATAATTAAACTTGATTTAAGTCGTAATGAAATTATATTAATAGAAAATGGTGCCTTTGAAAAAATGTCTAATTTAACTGAATTAGATATTTCACATAATGAAATGACAAATGAAGTATTTACACCGGATATATTCAAAGTAATTTTATTTATTATTATTATTATTCATTAAATTTAGTATTTAGTAATAGTAGTAATAGTAGTAATAGTAGTGGTAGTAGGTAGTAGTAGTAGTAGTAATAAATTAAATAATAAATTTATAATATCAATTACAGGGAGAATATTTAAGCGGCGACAAATATTTACCAATGAAATTGTTAAAAAAACTTGATTTAGGTAATAATTTACTAACAACATTGGATAATGATATTTTTGAACATTTACCAGCACTAGAAGAATTAAGTTTAAGTGGAAATCCAATAAAAATAATAGATAATTCATTGAAAATTGCTTTGAAAACACCTGAATCACTTAAAGTAAGTTAGTTTGTTTTTTTTATTTCTAATATTAGTCATATTTCGTATTTACTTATTTAAAAAATGAATTAATTTTGTTTTTAATTTTAGATTTTAGATATATCGTTTTTAGGATTAAAAGATATACCTGATAAATCATTGCCAATTTCTTTAGAAATTATTCGAATGATTGGTAATGATTTTTTTAAAGTACCTAAAGAACTTTTACGTTTGAAATCACTTCGGGTCTTATATTTTGATGAAAATCCAATTATTACATTCAATGCTACAAAGTACGTATAAACATTGATTTTATTTTTAATATCCATAATAATAATTAATTTTTTTCTAGTGGTATTCAAAATTTACCAAAACTTGAAGAATTATATATATCTAATATGCAAGAATTGACAACAATTGATGCAGGAGCATTTAAAAATTTAACTAATCTTAAGAAATTCAATTGTTCTTATAATCCATTTATGAGTTCAATCGATTCTAAAACATTTAGTTGGAAAGAAAATAATAAAACATTATTATATCCACCAATTAAAGAGGTAAGAAAAATAAAATTAATATATACATACATATTTTTAATAATTAATATTTACTATACAAGTATTAATTATAAAGTATGATTATGAATGAGAAGAGATTAAAAAGATAGAAAATATTATTATACTTAATACTGTGTTATCATTTGGGTGTGGCATATACCATAACTACGTATATATATATATATACATTAATTATACTCAAATTATAAAATATTATTTAGAATTGACATATACGAGGATAATTTTAAAGAATTATATTTGAAAATGTCAAAAAACTTACATAGGTATTATCTGTATATATAGATTTATGTTTTATCATTGTGCATAATAAGTATTATCTATTATACATTAATTATACTCAAATTATAAAATGACATGAAAAAAAAGTAAAAATGTTTCTCTACACATTTACACAAATAATTAATAAAATTAGAATTATTATATAAAATAATATAAAAAAAAACCTCTGACTTTTGTACGTCCTACGCAAGGACAACGCCTATCAAGTCGGTTATACACATCAATGAAGTGTCCTATGATCAGTAGAACCGGTAGTCCTATCACAACCTTTATCTTGATTTTCTTGATCAGAGGCGCTATCAATTAGCTTTTCCCCAATGTTGTTCCCGGAGGCTGGGTTGACTCGGTCCCATAGACCCCAGCTAGGGAAATTCCCTTGCAAGGCCCGCGACCACGAGAATGTGAGCCAGCTACGCTACCTCCCACTCAGTGGCGCCTCTGTCCCCACCCCCCATCATCATGATTTAGTATTTAATACTTATTTCAATATACATATAACCAAATTAATTATCAACTAATAGAGAATTTACTTTTACATTTTTTTTTCTTTGTTAGTTAATGATCCATGACGATGGTATAACTACGATTAGTAATCTTTTGGTCAGACGTTGGGATAATATGGATCGTTTGGATATTGGCAGGAATCTCTGGTTGTGTGATTGCAGCAATCAATGGGTGGTGTCTAATCTAATCTCACTTGTGAACAAATCTAATCCCACTCTAGCCAAGGAAAATATGTAAGTAAATTGGATTTTAATAATAATTATTATATCTATCGCATTTGAAATTTATTTTTCTTTTTTGTTTATTTTGTTTGTTTATTTTCATCATTCATTCATTATTAGTGGTCTTGGTTTAAAATGAAATTAAAACTTTTAATAAAATAATACAAACATCACCATTTATTATTATTATTATTATTATATTATAATTAAAGATTTAATAGATTTATAAATTATTAAATTATGAATCATCGAATTTGATGTTCATGTTAATAAGGTTAATCAGGTAATAAGTATTAATAATAGTAATTATATATAAATAATTAATAATATTCTTTGAAAATTCATAGTAAATGCAACTGAAGTTGTAATCATTTTCTTATCTCTAAATGTTTGTATATTAGTCATTTGATAACATTTTTTTTTTATTTTTAATTTCATTTTAAAGATCAAAATCTATAATAAGAATCACAAGATAGCATAGCATGTACATTGTACGTAGGTATATTAAATATAAAATATTATTTTAAAATTTAAAATTATACCAAATACAAACATTTTATTTATTATTTTCAAATTTCAAAATACAAATGATTCTCTAATATAAACCGGAAAAGTTAATCCATTAAGAAAGTAGTCAGTCCATGTGGATCAGATTGTACCCGGCAGTGGAAATCATTATCAAAATTATCATTATTAGTAATTTCAAATTTATTCTTTAGCTTTTAATAAAAGTAGTATAAGTTTGGCAAAAAATATATATAATAGATTAATATAATAAGCACCGGGACCCCGAGCCTCGGCTCGGTACTTAAGTTAAAAAAAATGATTCATTATTATTGAATTTGGCTGGTAATATTAATACCTGAGACACCGAGCTATTGCTCGACCCTTTAAAAAATATTGATATACAATTTTTTAATAAAATCTCATATCAAAAAAGAAAATTTATTAAAAATTAAAAATAAAAAAATATAAACAAAAAGTTTAATGTATGGATATATGTGTTCATGCAATGAAAACAGATATCGGTATAACAAATATTTTTAATTTTATTTAATAATTATAATATAAATAATAAGATATAAGAAGCGGTGGCTTGATTGAATAAATGTGTTAAAATTTAAACAAATTCAAATATTCTTTTATATACAATTGTAATAATAAATAATAATGATTTGATAAAGAATATAACTTTAATTTGGGCGCCAAGATAATAAGGGTTGATAAAAAAAACTTTCACAAAATATTTGTATATTGTTAACGGGTTTAATAGAAAGAAAGAAAACAAAAATAAAGATAAATTTACCAAATATTTCAGAACATGGAACATATAAACATAAATTTAAGGATTGAGTACCATGCCCTATCTCATCAGCTCAATGGTTTCACAACGACTCCAAGACTGTCTATCATAGCGAGCCAAGGGCTGCTAAGATCTTTAGGGGAATCCCTTTTAGTTTGGGCCGGCTCCATCTGAGCAGCACCTCCTGGGAGCCAATTCCAGTGGATGAGTTCACCAGGTTTAAATATAATTACAAATAAAATAAATGGTCCGCCCGTTACACACACATATTATATACAATTTAATATTATTTTATATATATTTATATTATTGAATATATGTGTTAAAATTTAAACAAATTCAATTTTAAGAATATATATATATTAAAGAAAGAAATTGTTTTTAAAATATCCTAAATAATATGTAACAATTTTCAAGATAGAAATTTATTACAATATTACTATTATTAAATGTTGCATCATTGCATCAATCTGATTAAAATGAATGGAACTTCGGGTACTCAATAATAATAAATAAATAATATTAATAAATATTAAATGATATTTTAGTGAAGAAATATTAAAAATTATAAAACTATCTAAAACTTAATTAATAAAATAAAATAAAAGAACAATGAATAAATAAATATAAAATAGTAATTTATTAAAAAATAATAGATTAAAAAAAAAAAAAAACTATTTTCCGCCGGTTTCGATCCTGCGAAGTTGAATTGTCAGACAGTCGCTCTACCCATTAGACTAATAATACTTAGATGATGAAAACGCATTTTTTACTCTCTTAGCAAGACGTATGTTTTTTTGTTTTTGTTTTTGTTTTTTTTTTTGAGAGAGATTAATAAATATCTATATATATTTTATTAAAAATAAATATTTTTAATTTTATTTCGAAATTAAATAATAAATTTTAAAATATTTTAAATAAAAAAAAATATTAATACAAATAAAAATGGATGCCAATTTTGACGTTTTCCATATATAATTTTCAATTAAGAAATTAATAATGAAGCTGTATGTTTCAAGAGATATCATCAATAAAACTTAATTTTTCTTTATAAATACTATATCTAGTGTGAATTTGAAAAAAATCGTTACAGCGGTTTTTGAGAACCAATGGTTATAGATAAATATATAGATATATAGATATATAGATACAATTTTAGCTAGCATAATAAGATAAGATAAAATAGAAACCGCTTTGTGAAAAATAATTTAAAATAAAATATTTATTAAAATTCCAAAACTTTGTTTTTTTTTATTTTATTTTATGGTAGTTTTATTTATTTTTTTTTTTTATCTTGGTAGTTTAACTTTTTAAATATCTCGTAAGAGAAATTTTCGATGTTGAGATTTTGATGTTTTTATACGTTTTGAAGGTTCCTGAATCATTTTCACAAAGGTTGAGAAAAATGTCTGTGTGTGTGTGTTTGCGTGTGTGTGTAACCAAGATTACTCAAAAACGGTTTGAGCTAGAATGATGAAATTTGGTACATGGGCATTATTCAAAATTCATAGTTTTCTATCAACTTTTGAGAAATGTAGCTCAACTGGAAGAGGGTCATTACCTACAAAGTTTTGATTTTTTTTCTTCTAAAGTGACCGTAAAAATAAAGATATAGGTTTGATAATTTTTCACATGATTAAAATTGTATAAAACTGCTATATATATAGAATTTCAGCTTGATTGAATCGCTGAAAGTACCAGAATTAATTTTTTTAGCCTGCAAATCTCACGCTCCAACACGTGACATGGTGCCATCAATAAAAAGCCAAACATAGGCTTATTTAATAAATATTATTTATTAATTTTAATTTATAATTTATAATTAATTAAATTTAATTTAAATATAATATATTATTTTATTTAATCCAATTCAAATTTGCGAGATAGTCGAGTGGAGACACTCCAGCTTTTTTTAAATAATGATTAGTTTATTTGTAGTGGTCCCAAATTGAAATTTAAAATTTAAAAAACTGATTAGACATTTTGGGTTTCATTGGGAAAATAAAATTAATAAATTTGGAAAGTAAAATTTAAAGAAAAAAAAATATATATATATTTCATTAAACTAGACTAAAGACTTGCCAGAGGAGGAATGAGGTTGTTGCTGTTGTATTGATTGAATTTAACATCATAGAAATATAAACATATATTAGTAACATATTTTAATGATTCGATTTACTTATATAATATTTATTAAAAATTATTTATCATTAATCATTTAAGGAAATCTCTCGACATGTTAAGGATAAATGATGTATAACTCATCATAAATTTACTTGGTATATATTGGAATTGCTTGGAATTAAAATCAATATAAAATTAATATTAATTTATGTATCGATAGTAGACATATGAATCGATACATGATATGTATGATAAAAATGCACTATTAAAAATAAAATAAAATTAGTTAATCTTCGTTTAAAGTTGATATTTATTTAAGTTATCATAAGAAGGAATTATTATTGAAAAAAGATAAAATAAAAAAAAAAAATATTTGCTAATCACTCATTATAAATGACATACATTTTTATATAACATAAATATTTTGTTTAGGTGTTATTTTCCTGAAGAAATGAATGGCTGGACTTTGGAGAATCTTCACAAGACCAATTATCATATGCGATGTTTGGATACAAATGATGCTCATCCAGAGAATGATGGGGCTATGTTAATAGGTCTATTAATTGGTATGATCATTGCTATTCCAATTACACTTGGTAGTATGCTACTCTGGATACGTTGGCGAAGACATCTTGGCTATCAGCAAGCCTCAACAGACAGCTATACTCGATTTTACAAACCAAATGATGAATTTTAATTAAACATTCAAAATATTACAAATTTATATGATATATATATATACATCCTTTTAAAATAATATACACATTTTTTTTTTTTTTAATTTATTTTTTTTTTTTTTATTTTTTTTAATTTTTGAACATTGTAAATTATTGTAACATGTAAATTATTTATCTTTTAAAAATCAAACAATTTAAAACGAATTAAAATTGCTTTGAAACAGTTCTTCTACAATATGTTTATATAATTATATACCAAGTATTTGTTTTATATTTTAAGTTAAAAATGTATCGTATATGTAAAATATACTACTATATGAGAAGAGTAATATATTTAAATATTATTTTTTTCCAATTTTGTATTTTCAACGAACTTTTAGTTCGTTTTAAAAATCTATATATGTCTGTGTGTGTTTGTCGCCAAAAATTTTCAATTTTTTCAATTTTGATTTTGGATTCGAGTAGAGCATAAAAAAAGTGTAAATGTAATGTGGTCTTGGTTTTTTGAAATTCGCGGTTGGGAACATTGGTCAAATCGGCGGTCCAAGTTGAACATTTCCCATATTTTCAGCACATAATTATAAATAAGCGATGTTTTCAGCGCATCTTCGATCCTATCTTTATAATTCGTAATTATAATTATAAATTATATTAATTATTATTAATTATTATTATATATGTATATGTAAAATATACTATATGAGTATATATATGAGTATAATATATTTAAATATTATTTTTTTCCAATTTTGTATTTTTTAATTTAATTTATTATTAATTGCTTATTTTATTTTTTTTTTTTTTTTGTAGTAAGAATCCAATGAATTTCTCTAAAAAAAATTTGTAGACTGTATATTATTATGTATTATTATTATTATTATTAAATGCTTTTAAGATGAAATCATTTAAAAATTAATTAAACTATTAGTATGTATAATCAATGATTTTCAAATTTTTAATGAATCATACATTCTTTTTGTTTTATGATTTATTCTTTTATAATTTATATATTAGTATATAATTCTAATTATTTAATGATTAATGATAATAATAATGAGAGGTGGCCAGGCACAGGCACAGAACCGACCGACGATTTGAAATAAATTAATTTCCAAACAACATTATATATCTCTCATATATATATAGTATCAAAAAAAAAAAAATATTTTTAAAAACTTGAATTAAAATGATTAAATTATATTATCTTGGTTTTTATATTTTTATTTTAATTACTCAATAATAAATTACTACTATAATTTAAGTGAAATATTTTGGAATAAGGAATATAATAAAATATTAATACCTACTTTGTAAACTACCACTTCCAGTTTCCGGATATACACTAAAAGTTTATGAATTCATGCTACTGATGCATAAAGCATTAAATACAGCTACGAAATTTTATCAAAATCCGTCTATACGGACATTTTTCATGATTTGTGGAGATTTGTAAAATTTGGTGTGAAAACCATACCTCCCTTCCTATCGTCCATCGTTCGGTAAAAAAAATATCAAAATAAATATTAAAGAATGTTTTAATTCATGATAATTTAATGATTAAATTAAAAAAAAAAAAAAAAAAAAAAAGAACACCAAAAGGAAATGAATGTTATAATATTGTGATTGAAATTAAATAAATGAAAACCTTTTACCTACACATACAAACTTTCATGTATCACTTCGGGGGTACAGCGGGGTGGGGGGTGGGGGGGCTAAGCACCCTATCTAAGTGTGAAGAACGCCTAGCAATAATTAATATAAAAGTAGTTATAATATAAAAGCAAAAAAAAATTAAATTTAAAATTTTTGAATAGCACTTGTATAGTTGTGTTGATTTTAAACTGATATGTGATATATCTTACACATCAGTTCATTCAACCTGTTGCTAATGGAGGAGCTATTCTTGGAAAACGAGAGCTCCGATTTAATTAACGCCTCATTTTTGCAAAGAGAGAGTTGCTGTTTCTGTTGCTGCTGCTCTCTCCCTGGGTCATTTGAACAGGCAAGGTCATCTTTGATAGATTCTTCACACATAGGTATATACATCGGTGTAGTAGTAGTAGTAGTAGTAGTAGTAGTAGTAGTAGACTACTACACGTGCCAGTGGATAAATGTGACGAACAAATTTAATCAATGATCTATTTCAAGCATCAAAGCTTATGAATGCCGCGCGACGAGCCCTAAAACACTTACTAACTAACTAACCTTCAATTGTATTAAAAAATAAATAAATAAAAAAATATTTTTTTTATAAATTTTTAAATAAATGACAAAAATGGTTATTATTCTTTAGGTATGTTTTTATGTACTGTATCTATTATTATTAAGATTAGAATTAAAATCTACTATCTGGTAAATGACAATATAAAATACTGAATACGTATAATTTATATGAATAATAAATAATCCATTAATATAATAAATATATATTGTAAATTGTAAGTAGATAGAGATTGGTATAAGTATATTTTATTCTAATAATTCAATATTAATTTGTTTTTGTTTTGTTTTTTTTTATTATAAAAATATCTAATCTTAATCTGAAAGTATTTAAATATGTTAATGTATTTCTGATTATGAAAATTGTGAATATAAAATTTTTATTAAATTTACATGTAAGTATTACTCTGGAGCTGGAGTTTAAGAGTTGAAGAACCAATCTGTATATATATATATAAGATATTACTAAATTATATTAAATCACATTTATTGAATAAATCATTTTAACTGTTTTTTTTTTTTTTTTATGTAATTCAAGTAATTAATAACAGGTGTCAAAATTAAACATTTATGGATGCAGTGGACTGCAGACTTGTAGGCATATTCTTGTCCTGAAGCTTCTCAACTGCTCAACTCATTTCTGCTTGCAAGAATTGCTCTGTGCGAAAGCCAGTCCTGATCGTTGAAGTTTTTTGGAATGTTAGGATACAACACTTAGACAGAAGTTTGTCAGGAGAGTTGACAATTGGACCAAACATGGCATAATGATGAGGCCTGTTGAAGAATCTTCAGTGACTTTACCATCTCCAATTTGGAGTAACAAATCACCTTGTTTATAGTTGGACTGAATTTTTCGACACGCTGCTATAGATAAGAATTTTTCATACAAACATTGATCTGATCTGATCTGATCTGCTGGTATGTCACAAGTGACAATATAAAGTGTTTTTTGAAAATCACCAGCAAGCAAGCACAACAGTTGCTCGCTCCACCTCGCAAATTCTATAATGTCTTGTCAAGAGGATAGAAATCTGATGTGTCTGATTTGATTTGGACAAGTCCGGTGACAACTTGAAGTCCGACCACCAGCAAGCAGAGTTACTGCTATAAAGAGAGCTAGAAGAGACAACAGTCACAGTCATTCTTCAGAGTCTTGCAAGTCGTGCCACCTGATGCATCCAAAAAGACAATGCCACCCACCCCTTTCACTTCCAATCAATTCCAGTGATTGCTGCTGATCTGGAGTAAGTCTTGGCACATTTGCTTCCATGTAGGCGAAGACGAAGTGTTTAGTCATCCTCTCAAGTCAGATTGATCATGCACATGGCATTATGGCAAACCATACAGTGATGACACTTATAGATAGAATTTTATCTTCCAAGATAAGAAGAGAGAGAGAGAGAGAGAGAGAGCATCACAGTATTCAATACTTTCTGTTAAATTATTTCGTCTTGCCTGGTGCAAAAAGTATACTCTGTCATGTCTTCCTTCTGATGATTGGTTTGTTTGAGCCACATACGGCAACCAAACAAAATGGCAAAGTGGTGCTGCTGCGATTGATGTAGATATATGATGTGAAGGTATACTAAATATAAACGAAATATAGTCCTTGTATATATAAATTAATTAATGTTTGATTTTATTTCTATATAGATTTAAATCTATATAATTTGATATCAATAGGTAAGTAAATTTTAAATTGTAGTAAAAATGTGTAATTGAAGGAGAATTCATATATTTTGCTGACATCTACCTTTTAGAACTTGTCAAATGTCAAATCAATGCCAACACCTCCATGAATTAAGCTATAAGAATAAATCCTAACTGTTTCTTTGATTAATTCATATGTCAATAGGTCATTTAAAAAATATACATTTTGTATTATTAGAATAAAGGGCATTCAAGAAAGAAAGAATTCATTCATCTGGAATTGATCCAAATAACACAAATGGAAATTGATTAGCTATAATATACCTTTTATTATATT
Source organism: Labia minor (assembly GCA_963082975.1). Classification (NCBI taxonomy): domain Eukaryota; kingdom Metazoa; phylum Arthropoda; class Insecta; order Dermaptera; family Spongiphoridae; genus Labia; species Labia minor. The sequence goes on along the minus strand of OY720344.1, from coordinate 123,065,954 downwards.
ATATTATTTTTATATATTATTATATTATAATTTATTCACTAATATATACCTTATAATATATATATTTGTATATGTTTAAGATATTTTATCATAACAGGGATTTTTTTTAAATTGACATAATAGATAATTTTATAAAGAAAAATCGATCTGTATTAGTTTTAGCCTCAGGAAATATCATCTTTTGTTATTTTTTTCTTAATTAAAGATACTATTTTTCAATGATAAAATGGCTTCAATAGCGACATCAGCTCCTCTTCTTTTTTGATTAATACGAGACTTTTATATTTAAAATGTTTAGTTTGTTTTTAATTTAATTTCAAAATAAAATTAAAAATATTTAATTTAATAATATTTTAGAATTACAAAGTACCAAATATATACATATGTATATCCTTCCCCCATCAAAAAAAAAAAAAAAAAAAAAAAAAAAATATTCATGAAGTTAGTAACATAAGATTAGATATGAACAATTATAAATAAAGAAATTTTAAATATTATTTTTTTATTTTAAGAGGCATTGAATGGAATGAACAAATATCAGGGAGCTTTTAATAAATTCTTATAAAATGTTTTATACTAAAATTACAAAAAAAAAAAGAAATTGATTGATATTTTCAGTGTTTAAATAGACAGAAGTGAGATTATAAGATAAGAATAATAGAAAGAAGGATATTTATTATATGAACGACCCAACGAATTAATTAACATTCACAGTCAATCATGTAATAATCTTAAAACAAATATCACATGGTCCCTAAGGAATAATTTTTTTAAAGTACCCTGCGGCAATTTGGTCAACCAGGTTCTAATTTATTAAATTTAGCAATTTCTTACTTAATTTTACTTCTTAATTTTGGTCCTATATTTGTTTAACTTTAATTGTCTGATATACTCTAATAATTTTTTTTTCAGTTTATAAATAAATAAAAAAGCAGAATAATACATAAATATCTTATAATATAATAAATAGTAATTGAGATTTTTCTTGTTTTATTATTTGTTTTCTTGATTTATATTTCAATTTTATTCTTTTGAATATATGTAGTTTCATTTTGTTACACTTTTTTAGTACATCCTATAATATTATAGTTAGTTATAGTAATAACATTGCTTGTTACTCCTCCTGTAAACTGTGTAACCGATTTTCTAAAACAAAAAATAATTTAAGTTCAAATATCAAATGTTTATCTTCACTATTAAAATTTTTAAATAATTCAATAATAAATATAATAATAAATGTAAAAAATATTTTTTTATTATTTTCAATGATAATTAATAAATAAATTAATAAATAAATAATAAATGAAAATTTTATTCAAATAAATAATCAAATTTCTTCATATTACTTTCTTTTTTATTGTTATTATTATTAATAATTTTATATTATAAAGATTGCATAATTTCAAATGTTAATTTTTTTTTTCTAATAAGTTAATTTAAATCAATGATTAACATATCAATGATAGAGAATCGTCATTGGCAAACGGAATTAAGTCAACTATTTTGGCTTGTTTTTGTTGTTGTTGTTGTTGTTGTTGGAATGAAATGCCTATGAGGCATGTAATGCATGTATTTAGGACAAATCAGAGAAGTTAGAGCCTCTCCTTTAATTGACTGGCTACGCCAATTTAACGCCGCATTTATATTGTGCTTCATTTACAATCAATTAATTTATTTTCTGTGTATGACTTAAAATTAAATCCAATCTAATATTAAAAACATTGCTGTTGTTGCTTTTGTTAATATCATCCTTCTTCTTCTTCTTCTTTTTCTTCTTCTTCTTCTCTTCAATTTCTATTTAATATACTTACCCCGATTTTTATATTTAATTATAATTTTAAGAGAAAAAAAAAACTGAAACAAAATCTTTCTATGGTGATTAACACAGATAATTTTCTTTTTTTTTTTAATAAAAGAATAATAATATACGTTAATCTAGTGAGAAGTATTACGTATGTTTTTAAATAGATAGATAAATATAATAGGATATAATAAATTTTCACTTGGACTAAATTTTTGATTATCATCGAAAATCTATCTTAATAATAATTATTATTATTATTATTATTATTATTATTATTATTATTATTATTAAATTTGTAATTTCTTAGACTAATTTTATAAATTTTTAAAAAAAAATATAAATAATTTTAAGGTTGAAACATTATTATTGTATCCGCTTGATACATCGACTAGCGGCTTGTAAGGCCTAAACAAATAATAGAAAGCTATTGTTCCTGAAAATCGAAAGTGGGAGGAAATGAAATGGGATGAATCCTTAATATATATTAATTTTGCTCGAAGGCTAAAAATTTACGATAGCTACCTCTTCACTTCTATCGCACCTTGAAAATTGACTGTATTAATGGTCTATGTTTTAAGATATTAAGGTTTCGGGATAGAGAAAAGATCGCTAAATAAAACTGTAATCAAATTTTACAATATTTTTAATTTAATCTATTTGGTTCAATGAAAATGGATTAATTATATTTAGGTTCACCTAAATATATATATATATATCAACTTAAATCTAAAATTTAAGATTAAAATAAATATAGTTCAAAGTGTTCATAAGTGCACTTATCTGTTGACCACGAGAATTGAAAAAAAGGGGGGTTTCACGGCCGTTCGCTGCCTGGATGTCTTCTCTGCTGATTTCGCAATTGATCCAACTATCAATTGGCTTTGGACTCCTCGAGTCTCCAACTGGTTAAATAGACCACTACGGATCCAAAAGTAGAAATGACCCCCCTCAGGAATCACTGGGTTTGCCCTCTCGGAACAAACTCTGGAGCACAGGGCCGGCAGCTGAAAGTTGTAGCAGCGTCGACGATCTCAATGGCACCGCGTTCAAGTTGTAAATTTGAACGGGCCGAATGCGAGCTAAACTCGCCAAGTTAGGCGTCGGTGGGCCAAAAGCCCCACAAGGCAGGCAGTAGCAGGTAGCAGCAGCGACAGCCACAGGGGCGTAAAAACAACAACAATAGCAGGGCAAGGGCGACAGGGCCTTCAGAGAGCTCGGCCTGTCTTTTTATATGGAGATAGTAAGGGAGGGGGGTGGTCACTCATTACTTAAAATAAAAAAACTAAAAATTATAATTGAAATACCCAAAGCCATCGTACAGGTGCACGAGAAAATGATGAGTCGGTTAAAACTTTATTTAATATAAAAGAAGCGATGGCATGGCTTTGTGAGGAAACAGAGATCAAATACCCAAATTCAACGAAATGTGCAAGAAAACTATTGCTACCGTTTCCATCTTCATATTTAGCTGAATTTTCTTTCTTCAATATTATAATTTCTAATAAAATGTGTTCTACTATATGCAAAAAAATCGTTATTCACCAATCACTATTATAACACAAATATTCATCATATATCCTTGTTCTTATGAGATCGTAAGCCAGAAATTAACTAATAAAATGACGTAAAGTACCTAAAGTTGGGATGGGGTCCGTCAAAAAAAATTTTTTCAAGTGGGGGTCCGCAGAGTACATAAGATTAAGAACCTCTGTATTAATGTAATAAAAAACAGATATGAATATAACATAAATATTTTTAGTTTTATTTTATTTATAATATATATGTAAGACCAGGCTGTGACGTCATGAATGGCTGGATGACGTCATATAATTTTAAATCAAGAAAAAACTAATAAATATGATTTTTCTCGAGGATAAAACCAATACAAAGTGCATGATTCGTGGTGATATATAAAAAAAATCTCCTCATGTGAAATTTGGTGCGAAAATAACCCTTCCCTTCCTATCGTCGATCGCTAATACTTCCACTTCCGGTTTCCGGATTTGCACCAAAAGTTGATCCATTCATCCCACTGATGCATTAAGTAAATATACCAAATTTCATCAAAATCCGTTCAGCCGTTCAGGCTGTACACATCTATACGGACGGACAGACGGACAGACGGACGGACAGACATCATGCTAAAAATACTTTTTTCTGTTAAGAAAATGCATGATTCGTGGAGATATGTAAAAATCTCCACATGTGAAATTTGGTGTGAAAACACTACCTCCCTTACTATCGTCGGTCGGTAAAAATATCATCGGAGAGCGGCAATTCAAATTAAATTGCATTCAGGTTCCATGCGGAATCAATTATTAATATTATTATTTCTAATTAAAAATAAATTAACATTCTCTTTCTTTTTAATTTTATCCTTTTTGTAAGATTAATTTTAATTTATTAATTCATTTATTATTTTACTTTTTAATTTACATAAAATATACCTATCTATTAACATTAACTTAAGTATAATATATTTATATTTTTTCTTTGTACTTTTTTTTGATAATTTTAAATTATAATTTACCATTTAAGTAAATATTTATTTTTCTGAAAACATTGAATTTGTTTAGACTATGACTTTATGTGACGAGAGTAGATTTAAAGCATAGGATTCTGGAAGCATTTATGGGCCAACGAAAGATGAGTTCACCGGGGAATGGCGGAGATTGCATAACGAGGAATTGCATGATCTCTATGCATCTCCAGATATAGTTAGAATTATAAAATTGAGAAGGCTACGGTGGGCAGGACATGTGGCTAGAATGGGAGAAGATAGAAAGGGGTAGGGAGACCGAGTGGGAAACGTATACTTGGAAGACCAAGGACACGGTGGGTGGATAATGTGGGAAGGGTCGTGAGAGAGATAGGAGAGGATAGGGATTGGAGGGTTGTGGCTCAGAATAGGAATACTTGGAGGAGTGTGGTTGCTGCGGCCAAGAACTTTCGAGTTCCGTAGATAAATAGATTGAATTAGTTTTAAAAATTGAATTTCATATCACTTTCATTATTGATATATTATATTTATATATATATATATATATAAAACAGCGCTTCTGATGGCGAAACATTGAACTAAGAAAATAATTAATTAATTAATTATGACTTATCTAAGATGCAGGACTTTGATTAACTTCAGTATTAAAATAAATGAATTAGAAAAACTATGAAATTGGTTTGCATCGAATAAGGACTTTAAAATCGATTTCTCTACATTTTCGGTAGGCCTATTTTATTATACATTTTATGTACATTTTTGTATATTATAAAACTAGCTGCTCAGAGCTCCTTCGTCGCTCTTCACTTCTCCGCCCCCTGTAATCCCGAGTGGTACATAGTATTTGGTTGAAAGTAGTAAAAGGTTTTCATCCATTTTGTTTCAATCAGTATATTACATAAAACATTCATTTTTTATTGTGTGATTATTTAAAATATATTTTAATTTATTTAGTAAATTAATTATATATATTATTATTGAATATGTTATATCTATCTACTCGAAAGTTCTTGGCAGCTACAACCACATTTCTCCAAGTGTCCCCGGTGACCTCATCTTTCTTTGGCCAATAAATGCTGGAAAGAATAATCTGAATCTACTCTCATCTCCCAGGGTCATAGACCATGCGTGGCTCAACGGTACTCGAAAGTTCTTGGCAGCTACAACCACATTTCTCCAAGTGTCCTTATCCTGAGCCTCTGTTCCATCTCTCGTACGTCATTCCCTGATGTACTTCTTCTTTGGCCCATAAATGCTGGGGAGAATCCTATTCTCAAATACTCTGAATCCACTCTCATCTCCTAAGATCATAGATCATGTCTCACACTCATATAATGCAACAGACAAAATAATTGTTTTATATATTTTAATTTTCATTCCCTTTTATAATAATTTTGATGAGATAAGCCTCTTTACTGCATGATAACAGGCGTTTCCCGATTGCAACTTCGATTTAAATTCTTCTCAAATATTATTACCCTTCGTGATTACATACAATTTTTCTACATATTCAAATTCTACATTTTGTATGTTAATACTGCTCCTGTTTGTTTCTAAATATATTTATTTATCATTATTAATTTCAAACCTCATCTCTTTTCCTACCTCGATTAATTTTTCCTCGCTATCTGTAATTGCAATTGCCGAATCTCCTATTATATTTAAGTCGTCTGAATCACCTAATATTTTACAATTGATTTCCGCATCTTACTCTTTCTTTACTACCTTCAAGATAAATTTTAAGATCAAAATTTGAAAAAGTTTATCCGGATCTATTGAGTCATGCGTAGGTTTTACTAAAGTCTACAAATAATTAGTGAACAGAATTATTGAATTCGCGGTTTTTTTAATATCTGTCATAATGAAAATATCTTAATTAATGTTGATCGATTTGGCCTGAACCCGCAATGATATCGTCTAATATTTCCTCCGCCTATAGTTTATATTGTATATGTTATAATAGAGTATAATATTTCTTGATCATTTCATTTTGATATTTTAATTTCATTGCTTGATTTTTATTGAATATTTTTAATTATAATAAAATTTGAGAAAATGCAAAGTTAGAGACTTAAGACAATTTATAAAAATTAATTTATAAAAATTAACGGTATAAAAGTATTGATTAAAACTAAAGATAAATTAACAATATATACATTCATTAATAGTATTAATTTAAATTAATGGATTTATTTGATTTTTTATTATTAAGTTCATTTATTAATTTTTTTAGATCATAGTTAATTCCCTCCCTTAAAATAAAAGAAGTACCTATTCAAATATGGAAAGAATAAATACAAAATAATTTAAGTTAAATATGATTTAAATATTTTATTATATTAATTAAAATGAGAACTTTTAGAATAAATTATTTAATTGAAATGATATTTGAATATTAGAATTTAAAATAAAAAGTTAAATATTATAATAATTCTTTGATTGGGAATCCCTAGAGTTATATACATTGTGTAAAATGAGTCCGCCAGTCAGTGGGCCACGCCTGGCTCTTGAATGAACAACACGGAGAACTATATATAAACTTTAAATCTCTCTCTCTCCCGCTCACACACACCTCTCTCCTCATCCCCTCCACCTCTCATTTCTTAGTTATTTCAATTTCCACAAATTGTCTTATTTTTAAAATATTCACTAATTTACTTTCTATTTTTATTCTTTAATCCTTAAATAATATATTTTCTATTTTATGTTAAAATGTAAGTTATTTACATTTTAACATATTACACTATGACAGCAAAAAAGTAAACGAATTACATACATACATACATACATAGTCTCCTTTATATATATAGATTAAATTAATAAAATTCTCTGCATTTTAGAGTAAATCGGATTCCTAATTTATACAAAACCTAACCTTAAATAATTATAATAAACATCATTATATATATATATATATATATTAAATTTATTTGGATAATAAAAAAGTGTCAACTCTTCTCTAAATGACAAGTTGAATTGTTTTCTTTAATTAACGACTATTTCGTAATAGACTAACAATCTTCAAGATCACTCAAGAAGTTCCTGATCAAATTAAATTACACGTGCATCATTTGATTTTGTATTTCGAATTAAATTCGATTTACTTAAATACAAATTAATTGTTTATACAACATATTTATACATGTAATTTAATAAAAATTTAATTTCAATTTTTAATTTTTTAATGTATAATAATATATAATATATTAAACCCAAGTTTCTTTCTTTCTTCTTTGTTTCATTATTTATTATATGAGTTGAAAATCAGAGACAGAACTTGAATTTCTAGATACTTGCAATAAGAACCAAATAAAAATTCCAGTTTTTTAAATAATAAATAATTAAATAATATCATATACAAATTTTTAGATTTGTATTAAGAAAAATTTTATTATAAGTACATATACATACAATATATTTAGTATTAGATATATGTATATTTTGATTTATTATCTTAATTATTTATTAAACATGAGAAACAACATTTTCATGAATTCAAGGAAAAATAAGTTAAAAAGATACAAAAAAAAAAAAAATTCTTTTGTGAATGAGGAATGAGAGTGAGAAAAAGGTTTATATTATATAGGTAGGTATCCGATATAATAATCTATGTAGAATATACTTAAGTAATTTAATTGAGAATGAAAAAGAAAACAAGATGATAAAGTAAAACGAGGATAAAGATATTTACTTAAATAATGAAAAGAAAAAGACGTGGGAGGAAAAAAAATAATAATAAGAAACGTGAAGAGGGTAAACATCTATGTATTTAGTTACACACACACACTCACTATAATTTATTCATGAATATATATATAATCATCAAAGAAAGAAAGAAAAAATTTGGTCAAGTATGGTTATTTAATAATTTAGGTTGAATATAAATTAATAAAAAAAATTTTGATAATGTTTAAACTATTTTTTTTTTGTTCTCTTTTTTCTTTTCTTTTTACTATCTCGCCAGAGATAGTATTGCGATCATGAAAATTTTCGATGTCGAGATTTTGATGTTTTTATACGTTTTGAAGGTTCCTGAATCATTTTCACTAAGGTGAACTAAGGTAAAAATGTCTGTGTGTGTGTGTGTGTGTGTGTGTGTGTGTGTGTGTGTGTGTGTGTGTGTGTGTGTGTGTGTGTGTATGTAGACAAGATTACGCAAAAACGGTTTGAGCTAAAATGATGTATTGCGATCACGAAAATTTTGAGAATTTGTTGAGATTTTGATGTTTTTATACGTTTTGAAGGTTCCTGAATCATTTTCACTAAGGTTGAGAAAAATGTCTCTGTGTGTGTCTCTGTGTGTATGTATGTAACCAAGATTACGCAAAAACGGTTTGAGCTAGAATGATGAAATTTGATACATGGGCATTATTCAAAATTTATAGTTTTCTATCAACTTTTGAGAAATATAGCTCAACCGGAAGAGGGTCATTACATACAACGTTTTGATTTTTTTTCTTCTAAATTGACCGTAAAAATAAAAATATATGTTTGATAATTTTTCACATGATTAATAATTGTATAAAACTGCTATATATAGAATTTCAGCTTGATTGATTCGCTGAAATTACCAGAATTAATTTTTTAACACTGCAAATCTCACGCGCCAACACGTGACGTGGAGCCATCAACAAAGAGCCAAACATGCGCTGGTTTAATAAATATTATTTATTAATTTTAATTTATAATTTAATTAATTTAATTTAATTTAAATTAATATATGTTATTTAATCCAGTTCAAATTTGCGAGATAGTAGAGTGGAGACACTCCAGATTTTTTCTTTTCGTTGAAATCTTGAAACTACCACCTTAGCACTACGAAGCACTTATGATGAGGAATAAATAGTACTACCCTATTATTCTAATAAATGAAGGCGCCATTGGGTGTGTGGGTAGCGAACCTGCCTCACATTCAAATGGTCCAGTGTTGCGATCACGAAAATTTTTAATGTCGAGATTTTTATAAGTTTTGAAAGTTCCTGAATCATTTTCACTAAGGTTGAGAAAAATGTCTGTCTGTGTGTGTGTGTGTGTATGTATGTATGTATGTAACCAAGATTACGCAAAAACGGTTTGAGCTAGAATCATGAAATTTGGTACATGGGCATTATTCAAAATTTATAGTTTTCTATCAACTTTTGAGAAATGTAGCTCAACCGGAAGAGTGTTATTACCTACAAAGTTTTGATTTTTTTTCCTCTAAAGTGACCGTAAAAATAAAGATATAGATTTGATAATTTTTCACATCATTAAAAATTGTATAAAACTGCTATATATAGAATTTCAGCTTGATTGAATCGCTGAAAGAACCAGCATTAATTTTTTAACACTGCAAATCTCACGCGCCAACACGTGACATGGTGCCATTAACATAGAGCCAAAGACGGGCTGGTATAATAAATATTATTTATTAATTTTAATTTATAATTTATAATTAATTAAATTTAATTTAAATATAATATTATTATATTTTATTTAATCCAATTCAAATTTGCGAGATAGTCGAGTGGAGACACTCCAGTTTTTTTATATTAATTATAAAAAATATTATTATATAGTATTTAATATATAATATAATATATTAAATGATGAATATTCTTGTTTGTTATTCATGAATTTAGTGTAATGTCGATAGAATTGAACATTTATTCATTTATTCATTCATTATTGTCTATTGAGAGTGTGGGGTTCATCATCTCATTCAATCTTATTATTATTATTATTATTATACATAAAGAAGAGAGAGGGAGAGAGAGAAGACAGCATTTATAACCGTTAACCAAGTTAGATGATGCAGCTTCGTGCGACCGCGCGGAAATGTGTAACACTTTCTCCCCTTAACGTGCGTCGTCGCGGAACTAAGTGGGCCAAGTCCGGCTCATCAAGTCAGTTCTTCCTACTCTCCGACCCACTCCACACACACACACACACCCTTACTACTTACTAGCCACCACCTGTCTTTGCGCTTTATGAATACACATTGCTCTATAAAACCATAAAGTATCATGAGAGAGAGAGAGAGAGAGAGAGGATCTATCTATCTCCTAAAGTGAACAAATATTGATTTTAAAATAAATAAAAATTTCAAATACAGAAGAGGTCTTTATTAAATATGGAAATGAGAAAAGGAGGGAGAGAGGGAGAAAAATAAAGATGACACCCACCACATCGCTAAGTACTTTTGAAGGTTTTCTTGAAAAAAAAGGATATATATATATATATATATTTCCTTTTTTTTTAGTTCCCGTTAAGTTAACTAAAAAGGAATTATCGGGATCGGAACTACACAGTCTACATTTAATCTTAAAAAAAAAAAAAAAAAAAAAAAGAAATTTCCAATAATATTTGTGTAATACGAACGAAGGATATAAATTCTTCATGAATAACTTTTAAAGATTTGTTGTTGTTTTTTTAATTTATCAAACATGATTATTATTAATAATATTATTATATTATACCTATAATATAATATATAAATATATAATTTAAATATAGGTTTAAAGTGATTTTCTTATTTTAAAATAAAATTATTACTAGCCCCACCATTGTAAACTTCTGTATATACTAGCGTATCTATGTATGTATATGCACATATATATAAATACATGATAAAATTGTAGAGCAGTGGATTGTCTTTAAATATCTTGGTAAGTAAATATAAAAATTAATTCTAACCAAAACTTAAAGCTAAAATTTGTTAAAGACCAAACAATAGAAACTTTAGGGATATCAGGTCATCTTAAAAAATAAGTTGACATGTGGCCAGGCCGACAGTTTGAAATAAATTAATTTCCAGCTACAGAAACAATTTCAAATAATTTAAATGTATCTATTAATGCAATAAAAAACAGATATAACGGGTATAACATAAATATTTTTAATTTTATTTTATTTATAATATGTAAGACCAGGCTGTGACGTCATGAAAGGCTGGATGACGTCATATAATTTTAATTAAGAATAAAACTAATAAAGATGATTTTTCTCGAGGATAAAACCAATACAAAGTGTATGATTCGTGGTGATATATAAAAAAATCTCCTCATGTGAAATTTGGTGTGAAAATAACCCTTCCCTTCCTATCGTCGATCGCTAATACTACCACTTCCGGTTTCCGGATTTGCACCAAAAGTTGATCCATTCATCCCACTGATGCATTAAGTAAATATACCAAATTTCATCAAAATCCGTTGAACCGTTCAAGCTGTACACATCTATACAGACGGACAGATGGACGGACGGACAGACATCATGCTAAAAATACATTTTTTTCACACCAAATTTCACATGTGGAGATTTTTACATATCTCCACGAATCATGCATTTTCTAAACAGAAAAAAGTATTTTTAGCATGATGTCTGTCCGTCCGTCTGTCCGTCTGTCCGTCCGTATAGATGTGTACAGCCTGAACGGCTCAACCGATTTTGATGAAATTTGGTATATTTACTTAATGGATCAGTGGGATGAATTGATCAACTTTTGGTGCAAATCCGGAAACCGGAAGTGGTAGTATTAGCGATCGACGATAGGAAGGGAAGGGTTATTTTCACACCAAATTTCACATGAGGAGATTTTTTTATATATCACCACGAATCATACACTTTGTATTGGTTTTATCCTCGGGAAAATCATATTTATTAGTTTTTTCTTGATTTAAAATTATATGACGTCATCCAGCCATTCATGACGTCACAGCCTGGTCTTAGATATATATTATAAATAAAATAAAATTAAAAATGTTTATATTTATTATTTATGTATTCATATCTGTTTTTTATTACATTAATAGATATATTAAAATTATTTGAAATTGTTTCTGTAGCTAGAAATTAATTTACTTCAAACCGTCGGTCGGTTCGGACCTGGCCACAGGTCAACTTATTTCTGTTAAGAAAATGCATGATTCGTGGAGATATGTAAAAATCTCCACATGTGAAATTTGGTGTGAAAACAATACCTCCCTTACTATCGTCGGTCGGTAAAAATAATATTTAAAATTTCTTTATTTATAATTGTTCATATGTAGGTGCTATTATGTTACTAACTTCATGAATATTTTTTTTTATTTTTGATGGGGGAAGGATATACATATGTATATATTTCGTACTTTGTGATTCTAAAATATTATTAAATTAAATATTTTTAATTTTATTTTGAAATTAAATTAAAAACAAACTAAACATTTTAAATATAAAAGTCTCGTATTAATCAAAAAAGAAGAGAGGCTGTTGTCGCTATTGAAGTCATTTTATCATTGAAAAATAGTATCTTTAATTAAGAAAAAAATAACAAAAGATGATATTTCCCGAGGCTGCATCTTATCCAGATCGATTTTACTCTATAAAATTATTTATTGTGTCAATTTTAAAGAAATCCCTGTTATGATAAAATATCTTAAACATATACAAAACAAGCCGTTCCCGGCATCATATGCTTCCGGTGGCATAAAACTCTTCTTAAATAATAAAATTATTAATTTTATTCAAATCGTTGTAATAATTATTTTATTATTTTTCAATATTTAATAATAATAAAACAAAATTTTAAAAAAATGAAGTTACAAATTAATAATTTTAACAATTTGTAACTAACTTCATAATGTTCCAGACATCACATACATACGACAGAAATAATATATGTACAAACATACTATTTTTGCTAGCATAATAACATAATGTAATAATAAATATTTTTAAATAAATAAAGAAATAAAAGAACAAAAACAAAACTAATATAAAAACAATACCTCCCTTACTATCGACGGTCGGTAATTAAAGAATTTGCCCTACAAAAATACTATAAATATATCTATCTCTATACTAGAATATATAAGTACGAGATATTAACTTACCTATGTTGGATATACATATGTACACCTATTTATTTTCATCTCTGACGTAATACTTTAATGAATAGAATGGATAAGTAATTAAGAGTTTGAGAATTAAAAAAAAACTCAACCCAGATTATATTTTCATATAGAAGACTACGTATTGTTAAAAGTTTACTTCCATTTTTTTATTCTTTCTTTCTTTTTCCTTTTCTTTATACTAATTATATTGTATCTTCATCTTTAACTGTTTTCTTTTAACTAGAAAAGAAAAGATAATAGAGAGATAAAATTATCTTAGAGATATGTAATCAAAATCAAGAATAGAATAGATTAGACTAGATTCATACTTTCATTTAATAAATAATTATAATAGAAACTTTAACCACATTTAAATTTTACACTTTTTGTTTATTTATTTATTTATTTTCAAATATATATATATAAAATCTATTCAAATAAAATATTTACTATATATATATATTATATGAGTAGTTTAATTACATATTGGTGGCATGTATAATACTTTAATCTCTTAATAATAATAATAATAATAATAATAAAACCTTTAATGGTCACATTAATCAATAGGAAATTTTATAATCATTATATATTACATGATTTTATATTTTATATACTTATGTACTCTAAACTAACCGTAAAAATAAAGATACATTTATGTTTGATAGTTTTTCATATGATTAAAATAATTGTATAAAACTGCTATATATAGAATTTCAGCTTGATTGAATCGCTGAATATACCAGAATTAATTTTTTAACACTGCAAATCTCACGCGCCAATACGTGACGTGGTGGCATCAACAAAGAGCCAAACACGCGCTGGTTTAATAAATATTATTTATTAATTTTAATTTATAATTTATAATTAATTAAATTTAATTTAAATATAATATTATTATATGTTATTTAATCCAATTCAAATTTGCGAGATGAAATTCTTGGGTTCTGTAATCAAGAAAGATAATAATAAACGAGAAGTGTTTAAATCGAGGTTGCAGTCGGGTAACACCTGTAATCAATACAGAAAAGGCGCTTATCTCATCAAAATTATTATCAAAGTGGATCAAAATTAGGCTATATAAAACAATTATTTTGCCGGTTGTGTATATATTATATGGTTGGGGTGGGTGAATAATATAGGAAGAAGCGACTTAAGAGAGAGATGGGAGAAAATAGGAGTTAGATAGTTATGACTCACAGGATAGGGACATTGCTGCGGCCAAGAACTTTCGTGTTTCGTAGAGACACACCAAAGATAGATCGATTTAAAATTTTTTCTAATATTTCTAAAGTGAACCAAACCTTTTCTTTAGATATTCATATTATAAAATTTGATGAATTACTCAATTTCCAAGATACGATCCGAGAGCTGACGAGATGGAAACACGAATCCTTTTGTTTATTTGTTTTTTATTTTAATTTATTTTTTAATTATTTTTTTATTTTCTTATAATAATTATAAAAATATAAATTCATATTATCTATTAATTTCCCTAGCTGGGGTCTATGGGTCGGAGTCAACCCAGCCTCCGGGAACAACATTGGGGAAAAGCTACTTGATAAAAGTAGCGCCTCCGAACAAGAAAATCAAGGTAAAGGTTGCGAGGACCCGTTCTACTGATCATAGGACACCTCATTGATAGAACCGGCTTGATAGGCGTTGTCCTTGCGTAGGACGTACAAAGTCAGAGGATTTTTTTTTTTTTTTTTTACAAATATAAAGAAGTGAAATAATAATTTGAATCATTATATTTTGTTTGAAATTATTTTACAGGTATACCTATAATATACTTATAGTAGATATTCTACTTGTATCTATAAATACATATAGATAATAATATATAAAATAGAATCGTAGAAATAATTTAATTTCTTCCATATTTAAGAAATTTTTCTAAAAATTCTTTTTTGGAAAATTTCCAATGATACGAACAACTTGCTGGATATTTTCCAACAATAATATGTCATGTTATTAAGAGTTATAAGAGTATAGGCGTGTAATATTGTATAATTAATTTATTTTATTTTTTTTTCTCATGATAATAAACGATTAATAATAATAATTAATAATAATAAATAAATCATAAATTTAAAGAAATGAGTTAATCAATCTAATTATTTATTTATTTATTTTTAAAAATTCGAATTGTGTAATAATTATAATATTAATAAATTTTTGGGTGGATAAAACATGTTAATTAAATTTAATTATCCTTTTTTTCAGAATATTCAAAAAATTAAAGATTTTACAATAATAAATTATTAACATATGTATATATTTAAAAATATTTTTTAATATTTTTTATTTATTAAATAAACTTTTTATTGTTTATGCTTTTTTTTAACGTAGAATTCCAAAATATTTAGTAAAATTTATGCTCTAACGATTTTTTATTTGTAAAAAAAAAGTTTTTTTATTATTATTAAACGATTTTATTAATGATCATTCTAGTAGATATAAATTTGAATGTTTATAATTAATGTATAGTATATAAAATTATTTAATGTTCTAAATGACCAAATTAATTAATTCAGAAATTGGAAAATGTAGTCTTTAGGTAAACAATTTCAAATAAAAAAAATCATCCTAATTTTTATTTATTACTCATGTAATCACTAGGTAATTATCAATAAAATAAATAAATAAATAAAATAAAAATATTTGAAATAATTCCTTTAATATTTGAATTTTCATTCAAGCCATCTGACGGATAAATATTGAGTTGGTTTTCGTTTTAAAAGAAATTCAAAATAATTTATAACATTAAAAGAGAATTTTTAATTAATACAATAATTTTAAAAACACTACTTCAATAATAACATTTACTTAATTATAATCATTTTTTTTTCATTCTATTTGCAAGTAACTAATTCCTTTTGTATTAATTCGATTAATTTTTTTTCAACTCATTCTGAAGCATAAATATTGAGTACCAGGACCCCGAGCCTCGGCTCGGTACTTAAGTTAAAAAAAATGATTCATTATTATTGGGTTTGGCTGGTAATATTAATACCTGGGATACCGAGCTGTCGCTCGACCCTTTAAAAAATATTAATATACAATTCTTTAATTATTTATTACAATTATTAAATGTTGCATCATTGCATCAATCTGATTAAAATGAATGAAACTTGGGGTTATTAGGTATGTTTCTAAGTGCATGAATATTTTTTTTTTTGTTGGAAGAATGATAAATATATATCGTAATTTATAATTATAAAATATTATTAAAATATATATTTTTAATTTTATTTCAAAATTAAATAAAAAATTTTAAAATATTTTAAATATAAAAAAAATATTAATACAATATCCTTTAAAAAAAGGCGGGAGTCAAATTTCAATATGAATGTCATTTGTCCATATTTAAATTAATAATAAATAAGTTGACCTGTGGCCAGGTCCGAACCGACCGACGGTTTGAAATAAATTAATTTCCAGCTACAGAAACAATTTCAAATAATTTTAATATATCTATTTATGTAATAAAAAACAGATATGGATACATAAATAATAAATATAAACATTTTTAATTTTATTTTATTTATAATATATATGCAAGACCAGGCTGTGACGTCATGCATGGCTGGATGACGTCATATAATTTTAAATCAAGAAAAAACTAATAAATATGATTTTTTTCGAGGATAAAACCAATACAAAATGCATGATTCGTGGTGATATATAAAAAAATCTCCTTTGGTGTGAAAATAACCTTTTCCTTCCTATCGTCGATCGCTAATACTACCACTTCCGGTTTCCGCAATTGCACCAAAAGTTGATCAATTCATCCCACTGATGCATTAAGTAAATATACCAAATTTCATCAAAATCGGTTGAGCCGTTCAGGCTGTACACATCTATACGGACGGACAGACGGACAGACATCATGCTAAAAATACTTTTTTCTGTTTAGAAAATGCATGATTCGTGGAGATATGTAAAAATCTCCACATGTGAAATTTGGTGTGAAAACAATACCTCCCTTACTATCGTCGGTCGGTAATAATATTAATAAATATTAAATTTAATAAAAGAACAATGAATAAATAAATATAAAATAGTAATTTATTAAAAAATAAATATGAAAATAGTTAAAAAAAAATAACAAATTTATTATTTTTATTTTTATTTTTAAATATCGATGCTCGAGTCAAGCTTCGACCCTTCAAACTCCACTCGGGCTCAGTCAAAACAGTCTCTCTACCCCCTAGACAATTTTTTTCAATTTAAAGAGTATGTTTATTAGCCAAAATTTTTTTACAATAGTCGAGAGATTATCAGAACATACAAAAGATGAAAGTTACAATATTTACAAGATTAAATTGTTTCTTTTGCGATCATTTATTGATACGCTATTACAATTTTAGTTAATTATATTATGTTTTATTTACATTTGTTTTCTTTTTTTTTTACTTAAGCATATTTTAAGTTTAATATACCTATAATCAGGGTTGTGATTGTCAACTCACCAGGAAAGGCTAGTAAAACCTGGAGATTGCAAGTGAAGGAAGAGGGGAGGGATGAGGGGTGATAATATTATTTATTTACAATTTTTCTTATAAGTTACATTGTACAATATACACCTATCACCCGATTTACACGGTAGATACGTTCCTGAGAAAAACGTGTAAATCGAAAATTAAAAATTTTCAAGTCAAAACCGTGTAAATCGAAAAGCTTGTAGAAAATTTTGCTATTTAACAGTTGTGATTTTTTTCAATTTTTTTAGGTGTACACAGAAATAAAAATAAAATGCATTGACAGGTTAAAATATGTAATATATTACGGAAACACTGTTTTTTATTTAATTACAATACATTAAACAGAAGAACAAAAAATAAAACCAAAGGTGTTTTATTATCCTTCATCACTATCAGAAATTACTCTCATTCTTTTTTTCGGAATCGAAGGTTGGAATTCACTTTCATCACTCGAAGTTATTTGTGCCGATTCGATGTTTGAAGCAGAAATATTTACATTCTGAGAGGTGGTAATAAAATCGGTTATTAACAATTGCTAGATAAAACTTTAATTTTATGCGAAGAAATACAGACACAGTGTGCATGTGCAGCAAGTCAGCACATAATCTCGGGATTCTCCGTGAGATGTGTACACAGCGCACGTGTTCAAACACAGTAGCATTTAGTAGAGTTTGATAAAAACAAAAAAAAACTTATTTGGAAAACCGTGTAAAAGCGAAAACGTGTAAAACAAGTACCGTGTAAATCGGGGGATAGGTGTATTATATAATTATAAGGATACAAATAAATATTTACATTTTTTTTTTTAAAGATATATATATATATATATATATACAAAAGATTATGTGATCCACCATCTTTTTTTATCCACCTTTTTCCAATCTAATTTGTCTTTGTTCGAAATTTGCATATTATATCTCCATATTCTGTAAGGATCTCTTCCATCCAGAAACGGATCATAAGTTATGGATTTATCTCCATATCTCCTAAATACATGATAGATAATTGGGCTTCCATTATCACCTTGTATATATCCTTGTTTATCAAGGAATATGAACGCCTCTGGTGGGATAAAACCGCTTTTTAAAGTGTTTTTGAAATATGGCTCGTTTTGGAAGATTGACCAGCTAATGAGACTATTTGGAACCTGTGCAACTTGGCAATAAAGGTTCCTTATTAATTTTAATATGAAGCAATCAATGCGATTTATGTTTGCTTCATTATATATCTTTTCATTACTGATATACCGAGTATAACCAGAATGCGCTGATCTGTATTTACCAAGGCAAGCTCTCAGGCATTTCCTTTCAAATAGTCGGATGAGTTCCATGTCAGACGCTCTCTGATTAAACCAAACGTTACAGCTGTATGTGATGATAGGGCGGATTAGAAGCTGATAGGATAATATTTTTATTTTGTGATCAAGGTCCCGATTAAAGAAAAGATTCTTTAGTGACATAAATGAAGCCTTTGCCTTAGCTAATTGGATATGTAAATGTTTATTCAAGTATAATAAATCATCTAAGTTTACGCCTAAATATTTAACTAATCGTTTGTTAGGGATGGTTTCATTTTCAAATTTGATTTGAAATTTGTTCCAATTTTTTTTTTAAATTAGAGTTCCCTTTGTCTAAGGTTGTTCTAAATAGGATTGTTTCACATTTGTGTAGATTAATTTTTAGTTTCCATGTGTCATAAAATGAATGAATTTTTTCAAAAAGTGATTGTAGTTCTGTTTGAATTTTTGAAGGTTTTTTCCCTGAGACATACATACACTATGGGATCGTCAGCGAAGGCAATGGCTTTTTTATTTGGAGAAGTATTTAGTTCGAAGCATTCTAAGATTTCGCTTATGTATATATTGAATAGTATTGGAGAAATTACTGCCCCCTGTTGCAAACCGTCGCTTACATCAAATGCAATTGAAGATTCTTCTTTAAAGTTGGTGACTTTAAAAGACCTTCCCTCGATCATATCAGAGATCATTTTTATCAAATTTCTATTAAATCCTTTTTTGAGCATTTTGAAAATTAGTCCATCTCGCCAAACCGTGTCGAAAGCCTTTTCTACATCAATTAGGCATGCACCTACACTTTCTTTATTATTAAGGGCCCAATGTATATCCGAGGTTAATTTAGTGATAGCGTGAACGGTTGAATGTTTGGCTCGAAATCCGAATTGAGCTTCTGGTAAAATTTCGTTTTCTTCGCAAAAAGAGATTAGTTTATTATTTATTACTCTTTCGAATACTTTTCCAATATTAGGTAATAAACTAATAGGTCGAAAATTTAATAATGATTTAGAATTGTTTTTTTTTGGAATTGGAACTACTTTTGCCTGTTTCCAGGCTTGGGGAAAATATCTATTGTTTAGACAGTTATTGAATATAATAGTATAATATTGAGAAATTTTTTTTGGTATATGTTTTAGAGCTACATTTGGAATTTGGTTATTACCTGAGGATCTTTTGTTGTTTAATTTTTTAAATAGTGTGCTTACAAAGCTTTCATTTGTAAGAAGTTGTTCATTGTCATCTGAAGGGTCAAGTGAAGAATTATAAATTGAAAATTGATATATTCCACTTCCGTTTTCTTTTTCTATTTCGTTTTTTAAATTATTAACGTGTTTATTTGCGATGTTGGAAAGGCCTGGTTTGCCTAAGTGTTCGTTTTGTTTGTGGATCAACGAGAAATGACTTCCTAATACATTCAATATATTGACTCTATCGTGTATTGTAAATTCGCCCTTTTTATTTTTATGAATAGAAAGGGTATCTATATTTGCATTCTACCCCCTAGACTAATATATTTAGATAATAAAATTAACATTTTTTTACTATATTAGCAAGCCGTATTCTTTTTGATGTTTTTGTTTATTTTTTTTTGAGAGAGATTAATAAATATATATATATATTTTATTAAAAATAAATATTTTTAATTTTATTTCGAAATTAAATAATAAATTTTAAAATATTTTAAATAAAAAAAAAATATTAATACAATTTCAGTTAAAAAATAAAAATGGATGTCATGTGACGTCACCCATATATAATTTTCAATTAAGAAATAAATAATAAAAATGTACTTTTCCTGAGATGTGATCAATAAAACTCAATTTTTCTTTATAAATACTATATCTAGTGTGAATTTGAAAAAAATCGTTAGAGCGGTTTTTGAGAACCCATGGCTAAACAAACAAAGATAGAAACAAACAATTTTAGCTAGCATAATAAGATAAGATTTCAGGTTAGATTTTCATTTTGAAAGTAATGCAAATTAATGATAGATTCTTATTAATCAGTTAAAGCGCCAATGAAGTAGAGGTTTTCCCCTCAAATGGCATAGAGAAAAGATCTTTTTTTTTATATATGTCCCCACGAGAGAAAATGAGTTGGCCACCCTACCTATATACATTTATATAATCTCATATAGCTGCTCCGAGCGCCTTCCAGGCGCTCTTCACACCTAGACGGGGGCTCCGCCCCCTGTACCCCCGAATGGTATTTGGTTGAAAGTCTGTATGTAAAAGGTTTTCATCCATTTTGTTTCAATCAGTATAAGTAGATAAGATATATATTTGTTTTCTTGGAAAATATATTTTAATTTAAGCAACAACAAATTTTCCTAGTATAATAAGTAATATTTCATATTATTATTTATATATTTACTAATATATTTGTGGCTCTTTGCATTTATTTAAGTAGATTTTAATTAATTAAATAATTAATATTCTAAGTTTATGAACATTATTTTTTTTTATAAATTATATTAATTAAAATTTATTTTCTTATTTCTGTTTGTTCTTTATTTTACATATATATGTACAAAACACAAAACAATAACACAGACATTGCCTTTTATATATATAGATAGATTAAAACCTTCCCTGGGATGCCCACAACAATCCCTGAAAGTTTCACCGTAATCGGACGAGTAGTTTTTGAGTATTTGACAGACACACAGACATTGCCTTTTATATATATAGATTCATCTTAATTTCTTGAGTTATCCATTGTAATTTAAATTCTTACAGTTTTATTAAATAAATCATTTTTAGTTATAATTTTATATAAGCATTTTTTAATTGAACCTATTCAATCTTGTCATTCCCTAATCAACCTTCGCGGTTTCAATAACCCTTTTAATTATTCTAAATTCAATCCAGAGTGCTACCAATTAATTAAACTTATTTTTAACCCAATTTTTCTTATAAAATACCTCACCCCTAATATCTTATACACGACAATCTTTATATAAGATGGTAGGTTTAATCAAATGGACTATAGACAGATTTGTTTGCTAAAAAAAATTTTAAATAATTATAATAAATAGAATAATATATTCTTACCTAAAAACAAATTGGTTTTTATAGTCAACAATTCTTTAACACACAACAATTCCGTCTCATTATTGTAATACAAAGTTAGAAATATTAAGTTAATATAATTAATATTATTTATTTATTAATACCAATTAATAATATTAATTACTTATAAATAATTCATAATAATAATAAATTGTGATACCAACTTATAGGAATATTAAAATAATATAATTATTATTTTACATATATATAATTATAATATAAATATTTTTAATTTTATTTTAAGAATAGATATATATCTAAAAGGCGGTAACTGTGACGTCACATATATACATTTAAATTAAAAAAAACTAATGAAGATGATTTTTTCCAGATATGTGATCAATAAAACTAAATAACTTAAGAGTATAACTAATGGTTTTCAATTTACAAAATCTAATTTAACACACAACAATTCCGTCTCATTATTGTATTGTAATACAAAGTTAGAAATATTAAGTTTAAAAAAAATTTAAAATATTTGAATGTTTAAGTTTATATGTAGCGCCATCTGTCGATAGTTTTGTGACACTACATACTTTTACCAAAATATTACTAATTAAATTAATTTTGGATAAATTAATTTTGGATTTAACTACACTAAAACCTTCCCTGGGATGCCCACAACAATCCCTGAAAGTTTCACCGTAATCGGACGGGTAGTTTTTGAGTATTTGACAGACAGACAGACAGACATTCCCTTTTATATATATAGATTAATATTAATTATTTATTTATAAATATAATATAATATAATTATTATACAATAATAACATTTACTTAACATAAATACATAAAATCAATTTTAGAAGATGAATTTTTTTTTTTGTTTTATTCAATTTGAAAATTTTTTTAAAACTTCATCTTTTATTTTCTCTTGTTATATTAAATAAATTTATCAAATTAAAATTGCACTAAAAATAAATAAATAATATAAATATAAAAATTTTGTATAAAATAACGTTTTTATATAAAATAACGCTTGATGAAAAGTCATGAATGTATTTATGTATGTATGATAAGTACATTTTTTTTTTTTACTATTAATATGTAATTTTAAAATTATTTTTTTTTTTAAAGAATTTATAAAGGTAGGAAGAGTAAAAGGTGGAAAGAGGACCCGGGGGGGGGGGGGAGAGAGAGAGAAAGAAGAAGAAGGGGAAAGAAATGTCAAGGACAGACTAAATAAATGAAAGCGATGAAGAGCAAAAAAAAAAAAAAAGCTGGAAGTTGAACGAAAACTGTCACTAATGTCTCCTGATTTGGTCAGATGTGTATTGACATCCGGTTACTTTATACATACTAACATTGAAATGGTATATAATACCACTCACGTGTGCTCAATTGCCAAAATATTTATCCATGTATTTATAAGAGAGCAATGCCCTCAATTTTCTTATAAACGAGTTGTTTATCATTCCAAAAGTAGTATTTAATTTTAAAATTAATTCACTTGATCTAAAACTAGCATAAATGAATTGATTGATAAATTAATTAAATTAAAAAAAAAAATTAAATTAATAAAATAATAATAAAAATCATTTTAATTTTTATTTTTTCCAAATTTAATTAATTTATAAATAATAATTACATTTATGCTACAGCAGTAGTAGTAGTAGTAGTAGTAGTAGTAGTATACCAAAATAATATATATTTTATTAATATATTAAATATATATATATATGGTATATGGTATATGGTATATGGGGTATATTATTCACACTTAATCTCTGATATCAAATGACTATGACAAATAACACAATGGAGCAACACGTAGGTATATAAATATAATAAGCTGGAGTGTCTCCACTCGGCTATCTCGCAATTTGAATTGAATTAAATAACATATAATAATATTATATATTTAAATTAAATTTAATTAATTATAAATTATAAATTAATAGATAATATTTATTAAACCAGCGCATGTTGATGGATATTTGTAATGAATTAATTAATATATTCCAAAGAGGATGATGAGAGCAAAAGTAGATAACGTTTAGTCGTAAAAATCAAATAATTTAATCCAAAAAAAACAAACAAATAATTAATTAAAATATATATTTTAATAGAAAGTGTGGATAGAAAACAAATAAATAAATAATATTTCTAATTAAAGAGAATGAATAAAATAATGAATGAATGAATTACCTGGCAAGGTGGACGGACATACAGCAAAACCAATCATATTCACTTTGCAATGAAAACTAAAAGATTTTATTAAAATAAATAAATTTGAAGTCTATATTTATTTATATTCTGTTTTTCAATGAAATTTGACTGATTAGAAAAAAAAATCATTATTGGAATTGTGCCCTTTTACTTTTTATTTAAAACAAAATAATATTATCGATATTATAAGAATAATTTTTATTATATTTATTAAAAAAATAATTTAAAAAAGAATATTGACTGATAATCATTTACTAAGAATCAGATATTTATTAAATAAAATAAATAAATTATAAAATATATTTATTATATTTATAATATATATTAAATATAAATTGTTAAAAAATTAATTCTGGTACTTTCAGCGATTCAATCAAGCTGAAATTCTATATATAGCAGTTTTATACAATTTTTAATCATGTGAAAAACTATCAAACATAAATATATCTGTATTTTTACTGTCACTTTAGAGGAAAAAAATCAAAACGTTGTAGGTAATGACCCTTTTCCGGTTGAGCTAAATTTCTCAAAAGTTGATAGAAAACTACGAATTTTGAATAATGCCCGTATACCAAATTTCATGATTCTAGCTCAAACCGTTTTTGCGTAATCTTGTCTACACACACACACACACTGGCGAGATAGTAAAATTTAGAATTTAATAAAAAATATAATATATGATAAAAAATATTTTATATGAGATTTCATTTATTTTCTTTGTAATTTAGACATAATCGTATCTAAAAAGTCTCAAATCCATCACATGCGATTACAAAAAATAAAAATGTCTTTCAACGTAGACATTGGTCTCTAAAGCTCAATTAATTATTTATTTTTCTTAATTTTTTAACCAAACACTATATTTATATTTTATCTAAGGCAAAGAAGAAAAAACAGCTACAGTAGTTTAATAATAATTAGGGCATGACAAAATATTTGTAGGTCAAGGACGAATTGTTTGCTAAACACTTTTCAGGAACTGTTTTACATAGAATCATTATATTTAAAATAAAAAACAAAACACTATAAGAGATTTTATCAAGAGATTAAAGGCCCACTTTAGCTTAGTTTGATCATTTATTTAATGAAATTTTGACATTATATTAGAATAAAAAAGGAGCCTTTTAAATTTATAATACCTACCATAGTAGGTAATGTAGATTCATATTATACCTACCTATCATGTTCCAAAAATTAAAAATTATCTATCTTACTGTCTAGTAGTATTCTTTCTCTCATTATTATTATTTTATTTTCTTCATACATTTTTAGAAATAAAAGAAAAAAAAAACAGTTCTAATTAAAGTCATTAAATTGAATAACGATTTATTAGTCATTAAGGTATCATAAATTGTTTTATTGATTAACTTGTTTAATTTGAAGAAATGGATTGTTAGTAAAAGCATATGGAGACTATGCTTTAAGTGTCTGTCTGTTGACATGTAAAATTCAAAGCGTATTTTTTAACCCAATTAGTACTTAATACAGAAGGAATATAATTTTTTAGATTTTGGAAAAAATTAAAATTAAAATTGAATTCTGTTCAAACACGTCTTTGTGAAAGAATCATCTGCAAATTAATTGGCCCGAGATGACTTCCGGACACGAAAATCATCATTATTTATAAAGTTTAATTAAAGGTAATTTATAAAAATATTTAACATAAGAAAAAGGAAAAATAAAAAAAATATTTATTTAGATAAAGTATTTGTTTAAGTGAAATCATTAAGTTGAATGGTTGTCCTAAATATTACTTTCTTACTTTGACACTAGAGGGAAACCCTTTTGCATATCTCTTTACTCTTTAGGAACAAACCCCCCTTTTCTCATATACTATACTATATTCTGTTTTGCTAAATCTATTTTTTTTTTTTTTTAAATATCAACAAAACACTAAATGAATTAATTTCTCTTTTTTTAATTAAAATTAACTTAAATAATTTATAATCATATTTGAATATTAGAAATAAATATAAAAATGTAAGTAGTCGAATATGATGTATTTTAATAATTCTGGTATTCTAGGATACCTATAGTATTAAAGTATTAATTAATAAAGTAGGTTATATAGGTATGAATATTATTATGAAATTTTCATTTTAAAATGAAGAAAAGGTAACAGAACCAAGAAGACATTGTCAGATGCCGGATGTTTTAATTTGATAAAACTTACTTATTAACAATAATAATAATATTAATAATAATAATATATATAATGTTATTATATCTATGTATAATACTTACTATATATAATTACAAACTAATAATAAGAGCAAAAATTATCTATGGTAAAAATCTGCACATTTTTTTTCCACGAGATGGGAAAATACCCATTTTTGTTTTCTTGTAAATAATATTATTATTCCAAATATTATGCTTTTTTTTGGTAAACTGAATAAATAAATATTTAATCTTAATTACATTTTAAAATAATTTAAATTTTGAGATTTTTATGTGAAAAAACATAAATCTAGTGTAATTTTTTTTTTATTCATTAAAATATTTTTACAAATGAGAAAAATTCTTTCACTATGAATATAATATATAATACCTGCCTAAATACACGCATTGTTATACTCGTATTATTTTATCACATTCTCCATATTCTTCAGATATTTCCCCGAATGAATGATTATCTTTTTCGTAATTATAAATTACTTTTAACAGATAAAAATAATATACAATACAGTAATACACCAAAATTATACTCGTATTATAATATAAAAGACTTTGAATTATTTTTCAATAAATTATAATCAATCAAGCATGCATCAATTATTCTGTCAAACTACATTTCTCATCTTATCTCCTTTCTACCACTAAATTAATTATAGTTGACGCCACAGGCGATAACTAATGAAGATAGTATTTAGGAGACAGTGCTGTGTTGCCTTGGTGACTAAATATATTCAAATTCTATGCTCTGATGGAATATTATATTAAGTACCTGGTTCACCGAGCCACCCTTCAAATAATTTAAAAGAACATAAAATAGTAACAAAAAACATATACTCATTAAACGTATGTATTAATGCACTGAAAGATAGAAAAGTATGGCCTGTTGATATAAAATAATATATATTTTCGTAATTTTGATTTATTTATATATATATATATATAAAATGTTTTTGTCTGCACATTGCTGAGAATTTAAAATTTTTTGCATATCTTTGCATTTCATGATCTCTAGAATCCAAAAGTGACTTTAGAATTTTTCATGTCTGTCTGTCCGGAACTTCTCCCGTTATAGACTCAAAATTGGCTGAACCGATTTCGATGAAATTACATCACAATATTCTTGCATATCTCTATTTGAACATAGGCTATAAACTTTATTAATATCTAATCAATAACCGCAGAAATTAATTTTTTAAAATTTGATATGTAGACGTTCTTTTTATTGTATTCTTTGCGCACAACATGTACATATAATCTTAAAAATTTAAAGAGCAAATGTAGTCACAATGTTAATGTTTTCAGTGTGTTAAATAAGTTAAAAAAGCCAATATGATTAATTGAAATATTGTAAATATAGAAAAATAAAAATATAAATATTATAAACATTCTTTTTTTTTGTATTCTTCGCACATGTTTATATCAAATTTTTAAAAATTAATTTCTGTGATTAATAGAATTTATAGCCTATGAACAGACATGACAAATTCTAAAGTCACTTTTGGATTCTAGAGTCATGAAACGCGAATATTTGGAAAATATTTTAAATTCTGAGCAATGTGCAATATATTGACATTTACAATATCTCAATTGATCATATTGGCCTTTTAAACTTTGGAAGCATTCACATTACGACTATATCTCTATTAATTTTTAAGATTATATGAATAAATAATTTTAATTAAAAAAATTGGATCTCATAATTGGATATTCACGTAAGATATTAATATATATTTTTTAAGATTATTTTAATAGTAATTTAGTATTATTCTAATTTCTTTATATTTTATTTTTATTTTTGTTTACTTTTTGTTTTTTGTTTTTTAATAATTTAATAACATTTAAAGTGGTCTAAAAAAATTAATCGAGGCAAGAGAAGAGATGGGGTTTGAAATTAATATCTAGTGATATGACAAAATATTTGGTATCAGAGAGGAACAGTATTAACATACAAAATCTTAATATACAAAATGTAGAATTTGAACATGGAGAAAAAATTAATGTAATCACGAAGGATAATAATATTTGAGAATAATTTAAAGAGCAAGGTTCCTCGTCAAAATTATTATCAAAGGGGATCACAAAATTAAAATATATAACAAACAATTATTTTGCCTGTTGTATTATATGAGTGTGAGGAGGTATGGTCTATGACCCTGGGAGATGAGAGTAGATTCAGAGTATTTGAGAATAGGATTATTCTTCCCAGCATTTTTGGGCCAAAGAAAGATGAGGACACCGGGGAATGGCGAAGATTGCTTAACGAGGAATTGCATGATCTCTATGCATCTCCAGAAATAGTTAGTGTTATAAAATCGAGAAAGCTGCGATAGGCAGGGCACATGGCTAGAATGGGAGAGAAAAAGATATTGGTGGGGAGATGGATTGGAAAACGTCCGTTTGGAAGACCAAGGACGCTGTGGGTGGACAATGTAGGAAGAGACGTGAGAGAGATGGGAAAGGGTAGGAGTTAGATCGTTATAGCTTAGGATAGGGACACTTGGAGAAATGTGATTTTTGCGGCCAAGAACATTCGAGTAATGTAAAACCAGAGCCCAGAGGTAGATAGATAAAATATATACAAGAACACAAAAAAAAATGATTGTTTTATGTAATATACTGATTGAAACAAAATGCATGAAAACCTTTTACATACTGACTTCCAACCAAATACTATGTATCACTTGGGGGTACAAGGGGCGGAGCCCCCGTCCAAATTACGAAGAGCAGCTAGTATATATATATATATATATATATATATTCATTTATGAAAAATTTCTTAAACACTTTTGAATGAATGAAAGAAAAAAAAAATTTCTCATGTTAGATGACCTTGTCATGTATTCTACCTACTTATTAGTACAAAGTCATTAAACAGCCATGACTTTGGTCTTTATGTAATCTGAATGAGTCTTGTTAAATAAAAATTCATGGTCAAAACAAAAATGTTTTGATTTACATACTTAAGTAAATTTCTTTCAATAAATGTCAGCATCAAATAGTATAGGTTATAAATATAACAACAAGTATAACCAATGGTTCAATGAGGAATGTTTAGAATTAATAGAAAATAGGGATTAAATACAATTACAATGAGTTAGTAGTAGGAAAATAGTGACAAAAATCATTAAAAACAAAACAAAACAAAAAAGAGAATTGTAAAAAATAAAATATTAAAGATAGAAGAAAGTAACCGCAACAAGAAGAGCAAAGATCTCTCTATACATGGGAATTAAAAATATTAAACCCCTGGGGGGTCTATTTTAACCTTCAGGGGGTCCACGGCAGCGAATAACAAATTTGGGGGTCCATGAAATGATGAATGAAATGTTTTTCCGACATGGCTTTTGAAACATTACAGGGTAAATTTTTTTTATAAAAAATCAAAATCAATTTTGGGGATCTACCCAAAACCGAAAAACATGGCAAGGGGTCTACGACACAAAAAAGTTTGGGAACCTGGATTGAGTTAAAGTATACATTAGCTAGTTGGTTTATTCACATACTGCAATTTATACTTTAACTGTAACATTTATTCAAGAAAATAATGAAATTATACTTTTTATTTAGATTCTTGATTAAAAGAAGTGTATCTATCTATCTATCAATCTATCTATAACTTTTTAAATACTATTTTGTAACTTTTTGAAATGTTATTAATCTACAACCAATAACCTTTAATATTTATATATTTTATTATTTCATATTTGTTAATTAATTTTCTTATTCTTTAATGTAGGTTTATGTACACTTATTATTAAGTTTATTTAATATTGAAAGGTTAATTAAATAAATAAATAAATAAATACTTTGAATATCTAAACAATAAAATAATCATTGTTATATATATATATATATATATTCAACATACATTTTTTAAAAATATTTATAAAAAGATGGTTAGATAGTTTAAAAATTGACATTTGATTTGTCTTTTATGTTAGTTTAGTTAACTCGTGACTTGAACTAACTCTAACTGATATTGACCTAGCCTGGAAGTATCTTAACTGACTGAGTGACTGGACATGACCAAACATTTCTCTTGCTTGCCTACTAATACTAAAAGAGAGAGAGAGAGAGAGAGAGAGAGAAATAAGAAAATTTAGAATAAACATCTTTCTCCTTTTCTTGCATACCAATATTATAGGTATTATTAATGTGTCTACAAAAATTCTTTGATCTGAAATCTAAAAAGAAAATCAAATTCATTTGATTTGAAATGAGAAAATCGATTTGTTTTTTTTTTTTTTTTTTTGGATGGAAATCTCAGGTGACCTAAATCTAGTAGTAAGAGAAAGAGAGACAGAAAGAAAGAGAGAGAGAGAGAGAGAGAGAGAGAGAAGGAGGTAACATTGTCTATCTTGAAAAAAATTTATACATTGGTCAGTAGTACTAACATAGTAAGCAAGCAGCATCCTTACTAGACTTTCTAATTATGCCAAAAATTGTCTACAATAATAAATTATAACATATAAGAAGTTTTAGTGAAATAAAAAATAATAAATATAAAGTATTCGTTTAACTAAATTAATTAATTAATAAAATCATATAATACATATACTTATATTATATATATATATTATTAAAAAAAAGTTTTAATAAAATAATTATAAAATTGATTTGAGATTTTAAATTGAAATTGATTGAATTGATGAATGCAAAGGATTTTATTTCTTGTTTGTTATTGTGAGTGTGAAGGGTTTTACTATTATTATCATTATTATTATTATTATCCGATTTATTACACTTACTCAGTACTACGTACTGGTAAAATTTCACCTACCCTAATTGTTCTTTTCTTTTCTAAGGGTTAGGCTCGGGCGGCCTGGGGAGGTATTTCACCCTATCCCAGACAATCCTCCGGACAATGTTCAATTGAGAAACGTTCGAACTATATGACAGGTTTGGAGCAAGATTGCTCTTTGGCCTATTTTCAGTAAGTTGTTGGGCATGGAAAGCTTCTCAAAGGATCTTGATGTTTTTTTTTTGAAATTACTCCTTCAGCAGAGATGACGATAGGGTGAATTAAAACTCTCTCGAGTTTCCAGATTTTTTTTAGTTGAAATGCAAGTTCCTCATATTTGGATAGTTTTTCGCTTTCACTTTTTTTTAAGTTATGTGTCAGAGGAACTGCTATTTCAACTAGTGTGGCCGTCTATGATGTTGCGCGACACTTTGTAAATTTCGAGAGTTTTGATAAGCCAATCGTGTGGTACTGAGTCAAACGCTTTACTGTAGTCAATATAGCACATGTGGACATTACGTTTATTAACCTGTACCTGCTTCAGTATTATTGCATCAATGGTGAGTTGGTGCTTACATCCCAGCGCCCCTCTGATACATCCTTTCTGTTCTTCACTTATAAGCTTGTTGTTCGTGCAGTGATTTTGGATTTTCTGACATATCAGTGATGTAAACAGCTTGTAAAAGACTGATAAGCAGGTTATTGGGCGGTAGTTGTTTGGTTGGGATGGATTTCCTTTTTTTATTATTAGATAGGTTTTGCCTTCCGTTAGATGTTTTGGGATTAAGTTTGGCTGTATTAGGGCTTCCGTGAAGCAGCGGGCCAGTGCCTCATGCGTTGATGGCAAATACTTAAGCCAAAAGTTATGGAGTTTATCTAGTCCAGGTGACTTCCAGTTAGCAGTCTTCTTCAGGTTCGATGTTATATCACTTGTCTCAAAAACAACACTCTCCATAGGTCGGACATCTACGGTTTGATCTTCAATAGTTTGGATCCAATTTACTTCTTTTTTATATTCTTTAGGTGCAGACCAAACAGAGCTCCAATAGTGACGGAAATTTTCATTATTTTCTTGCTGGTGTTCGTTCGTTTTGCATTCTTCCTCTAATTCGCGAAAGAATTTTTTCCTATTATTTTGGAAGTTATTATTTTGTTCTTTTCTTTTCGTCAACTCATTGTATCTTCTCAATCTTGAACCTTTTGCTTTCGCTTTTTGTCTATATGTATCTTTCAGACATAACATTTCTTGTGTGCTTTTGGGGGATTTAAGATTTATCCCTGCTGTCTGGGCCAATTTTTTTACCTTTTTATTTACTCTTTTAGATGGATTATTTTTTAGATATTCATCTATTATGTCTGCTTTTGCTCGTAATTCGTCAATATTTTTCTCAAGTCTTTTCCTCCAGGGTTGTACTTTTATTTTGATACTATTCTTATTTAGTTTTTTTGGGGATAGAGATCTTTGGTTATTAAGTTCAAGTATTGTTATTGCAGCGCTGTATAGTACCAAATGAATATCTTCAAGTTTTTCTAGTATATTTGGGCAGGCTGCAATACATTCATTCATTTTATTTATTAGACTTGTAGCTCTTTTAATATTCTTAAGTTTTGGCAGGGATGGTCTACTTTTGGGTTCTGTGTTTCTGTAGAATTCTAGATAGCTTAGGAATTTTTCTTTCATTTTGTTATCAATGTCTTCAATGAAATAGGTATTAGCTGGTTCTTCCCCTTGCTCATTGGTATCGGTTGTTTGGATTTCGTTCAAGGTTGAAGTTAATGTAGTTGAATCGGATGATGCCGTCGGTGCTAATCCTAACTCGCGTTGCACTTCGCGTTTAATTTCTTCAAGTTGTTCGGAGGAAAGATAACTTTTTTTTATAATGACGTTTCTTCTGTCCAATATGTTTTGTTCAGACACTTGCATATCTGAATAGTTTTTTAAATTCTGTATAAAGGAGATTTCTATATCCGGGTCGGGGAATTTCTTCACAACGGTTCACGTGGTAGAAGCAGCGTATTATTGCTTTATTCTTCCGTGGCGTCCACTTGATCCTTTTGTTGCGGCTTCCTTCTTTAGCAGTCCTATCCTCTCTCCTATGATTGGACGAGCTTGAAGATGGAGTGGGACAGATCTGATTCCCTGCTCTCTCCCTTTCCGGTGGTTGTGTATGGGCTGTCGCTTCTTGTAAAACAGGTACCCGCCTCCTCAGTACTCTGCCACCGACGGTTCGCATGCTGTCGTGCCCAGCGTCGGCTCCAGACACGCCCTGACGATCCCCAGGCAGCGATCCTTTCTCATAATTCATTTGAGGCTCCATTTCATAGGGTTTGGTGCATTTTTTAAAGTCTTCTTGCCCAAAAGACTGTGGGGGAAGGAGGTAAAGGATTAGGATAGAGATTCGATAGGAATTTTTAGGTTAGGACTTGATTTTCCTCTGGGATAGGAGGAGGAATCAAGGCTCGCGTAGGGCAGGTTCGCGTACCTGAAGTAGACCTATCCCATATTGGGGTTATAAAGGAGTGTCTACCCGCTACCCCTTTATTATTATTATTATTATTATTATTATTATTATTATTGTCTTCTTATTGCGTTTTCTCAGCATTGTTGCTGGCCGACTTTCACCTATCGATGTGGAAAGAGAATTCACTCTGACCCGCACGATCTTCCTTATAATCTTCAACTGAGAAACTTGCGCACTATATGGCACGTTTGTAGGATAGTAGCCTTATTATTATTATTATTATTATTATTGTAATATATATATATATATATATTTATAAATATTAACTTTCACTAGTGGAATGTCTTAAAGACGTCACATAAATAAACACTTACTTAAACATCATCACGTTCGTCTATTTAGAACAAAGTAAATGATATAGGATCCCTTGATGGCATGGGACATTGTGTCATGTATTCAATCTATTCAAATAATAATAAATTACATACGTGACATATGTTTCTTCATATATATAATCATTTTAATAATCCAATCCATACCAATGTAAGCCTTCAATATACGTAAATATAAATAAATTTGAATTTTGACAAATTAATAAAAATATAAAAAATAAAAATAATTTTAGTTAATTTATATATTTTTAATATATTAAATAAAATCTATTTAAAAATTAATTTTTATTTAATTATATAATACAATATTAATATATGTATTATATTAGGCCTATATATTTGATATTTGATAAAAAAAAATAATTTTTTCTATTGAATAGGATTTGTTTTAAAATATTTAAGTGTAATCAAATTAGTTTCTTGGAATTTTAATTTAACATATTTTTAATAAATTCATTACATGAGAAATATTCACACGGTTTATTTACGTAAATTAATTCTTATTGTATGTTAAAATTAATATATATATATAGGTATATACATCTATTTAAAAAAAATATAAAATAAAAATACTATAAATAAATAAAAAAATATTCAAAAAAAAAAAATAATGATAAAAAGAAATGAAATAAAAATGTTTTTTTTTCCTCCCACTTGTTCCAAGGTGAAAGTGATCATTGGGCGGTCGTTTAAATGAAAGAAGAAAAAAAATGCCTCTGACGCACAAAACTTCTTCTTTATATCTGTCTTAATTTATTTATATTTTATATAGGGTATTTCCAAAAGGATCTAAACATTGTTCATCATTACTTTCTCTTCTAGACAGAATAGAATAGAGCTTTCATTTCAACTTTTGAAGGTCTTCTGGGATGACATCATTCAGGCGGAAATCCTGTTAGAGCTTAACTTAACTTAAATTATCAATGCAATCACGAAGGTAAAATAAATAAATAAATATAAATAAAATATATAAGATATTAATAAATGATTTTTTTTTATCTATGGTTGCAATATAAAATTTCATTTTATTCATTTATTATTAAAAAATTAAAAATAGTAAGTACGTAGATAAAAAAAAATAATAACTATTAAGATATTGTATACCCTCCAACACACACAGATATATATGAGATTATATAAGTATATATTCATTCGTATCTACTAGCATCACCATTTTCTAATAAATATTAGGTAAATTCCAAATATTTAATTTTCCTGACTTGTGTTGTTCAAACTTGTCCAGGTCCAGTGTAGTACCATCTTATTCATTTGTGTGTGCATGAGAAATGGGAGGAGGGAGAGGGTTACAAGAGTGTGGAGGAGGTGAAGCCCTAGTTCTTTCATGTATGGGAAAATTTATTCTTTTTCTATTATATCCCAACAAACTAACATATCTAAAATAAAAAAATTAATATGTTAAATATGTTAATTGTAAAAGTAATTTGTAAAATAGATTAGCAAAAAATAAATAAATTTATAACAGTCATGTTGTTTTATATGTTTGTTTATTATTTTATTATGTGATATATGCCAAATCACTATGTCAAGTTACAAGATTGAGCAGCATATCCAAATGATAAAACTTTACGACAGGCGCTATTGCACAGGGTAATCTTTGACTTCTGAATCTATGAAGAATCCTCGGCACTAGCACTAACACGAACACATGTCTGGCTCGTATTACATCCCGATGCCAACTGTGGTCAACTTAAAATACCAACATTGAATCTTGATAACAGACTCTATATGATTAAATCTACTGTTGCTCATCTTGATTATTTCTATTAGCCAAGAGTTCATTTTCTTCAATCATTAATTATAATTGACAACATGTACATACTTTTTGTAAATACTCTTAAGAATTTCAACTTATTAAATAATTAAAGTATGAAATCGGCTTTTATTCATGAATTTTCACTCCGGATTCGACGTCACTCCAACATTTTGCACGTGGAGCGCCTTTAGTGCTGAGTGTTTTTTGGCTCTGTGGTCCATTAAGCATACCGTAGACCACGCTTACCCACAATATGTATAATTTATTATAAATTTTATTTAATTCAAGTAAGTTACTTTGTATTATTTACTTATTTAGTAAAAAATAGTCTCATTTACTTAAAATTTCCCAAGGTAATTTAGATTTTAATAAATACAAATAAATACTACTAATGTTAATAAAGATATTGAAATTAAAAAATAAATTAAAAATAATTAGCTATTTAAAAAAAAAAAAATTTTGTTGGTCCAAGACCGACCGGATTCTCATCAATTGTCCTTTTATTTTATTCGGTTCATAAAAAATATGTCAGCTATGTTATTTTTGTGTGAATGATATAACGGGGTATGAAGACGATAACGAAACCTTTGTCATTTTCATACACACACACACACACACACACACACAAAAGGTCATTCTACTTAATTTTTATTGTATTATTTAAGTATTTATTTCTTAAATAAAAAATTGAACATTTTTAAACAATTTTTATCGATTATAAAACAAACAAAAAATGCAAATAAGATTAATATTTATATAAATTATATCCAAAATTATGAAAATTATTTAAATAAATCACATTATAATAATATATATATATATTAAAGTTAAGTAAGAACATTTATTTATTTATTTATTTATTTATTTTAATTTAAAAATCAACAAAATATTCATCATAATTATCATCTAAATTGATAATAATTTCTGATTCTCTAAATTTTTCAAAATTCATTGGATTCACTTCAGTTCTTATATCTGGTGAAAATGGTGGTTTCAATGTACCATTTAACAAGGCCTCCCATTCTAATCCTTTAAACCATTTATGTTTCTTTATTGGCTCTTTACTTTGATCAGAACCACATATTCTTTTAGGAACACTCACCTTGAGGGGAGGAGGGAAGATAATGGGAAAAAAAAATCAACAAATTTATATTTTAATAATTTTGAAATAAAAAGAAATTAACTAGACAGATTAACTAATAATAATAATAATAATAATAATAATAAGAGTGACAGAGAGAGTTAAATGATATAATGATTGAAAATGTCATATATGGGTACCATTATAAAAATCAACTTATTTAAATAAATAAATAAATAAATAAAAACATTTCCTTAAAAAAACAAATATGCTTTTGTAATAATAATATTCTTATATAATATTTTTATTCACTTATTTTATTTAAAAATGAAAATAAATGCATTTCTTCAACTATGTATAAAGATTTAAAATTGTATATTTCTATATAAATAAATAAATAAATAAAAACATTAAAAATAATAATAATAATTTTTTATTCTAATTGATATTAATTAGATATATAATATAATAAATTAATATAATTAAATAACACAAATTAAAATTGGAACACATGTATCATGTATCTTATATACATAAAAAATAGTGTATAAATATATATTGAATTTTCCCACAAAAAAAAAACACTGTTAAATACTTAAATATGCATTTAGACATAAGACCAAAAACAAAAAAAACAAAAACAAAACAACACAATTAAAATTACAAAAATTATACTGTGACTGATAAGACAAAAATCCAACAAGACTAGTAGTATACAGACAGTATGCTGATTTAAACCAATAAGGACATATGGAATCCAATTGTGGGGAACTAATATGAACTTAATTTAAAAATTTCAAAACAAGGCACTCAGAGCCCAATTGTATACACTCCATGGTACACACCTAATAATGTAATCGATGAAGATCTGAACGTCAGAACTGTGGCAGAAGAGGTGCAGGTGAATAGCTCACGATACCTCAACAGACTACAATATATGACAAAGACACTAATAACAAAGTAAGACAACTTATCGACACGAATGGATTTATCAGAAGATTAAAATGACTAAAACCAAACGATTAGATACGCTATAGACACTAAAATCCCTCCACTTTTGTGCTGTCGATCTGAATATTGTACTCCTATATTTTATAATCGCTCCTACTTCTCTTTTTCCTCTCACAATCCATCCTCTACTATTCCCCTTTTATAATTTTATAATTATATTTTTATCTAATGTATTGTTTTTTTGGTTGTACATTCTTTTAATGCATCAAATAAGGCAGTTGTAGAATTTAATGTACAATTTTGAAAATTAAATAAAAAAATAAATAAAATGAATTTTTTTCTCTGCCTGATACACTTAACTCATTAATATGCATTGTTACACCTTATAGTTTATAACATGTATTAAAGATATTACGAAAAAAGTAAAAGTTTACTTCTCTATTAGAGAGATAAATAAATAATACCCCTATACATTGTATCTGTTATATGTTAATGTAGTACCTACATATACATGTAGCTACATGTATATATGTATATATGTACATATATACATATATTATATGATATGTATTTTTAATAAATTGAAATTTGAAGAGTAAAACTATAAAATAATAGAAAGAGATTTTAAAAAATAATATTAATATTATATAATTTTAAGTTAATTATAATTAGAAAAGTATTTTATTATAAACAGAGACATTTTAATTTATATTTAGTTATTTATAAATTTAATATTAATTAAATAATTAATTTTGATTAAACTCTAAATTTTTAATTAATTATTTTTATTATTTATTTAAAAAAAATAATAATTTTTAAAATTTAAAAATTTTAAATTATATTAAACACACTCTTAAATCGTTTGTTTGATATTTCTCTCTCTACAATTATTTGATTAAACTAAGAGAAAAAAAAACCTATAAATAATATCCGTTTAAAAATTACATAAAACATGCATTTTTTTCAAATTGTTTTTATTTTTTCGTTTATTTTTATTTTTTACTGATAGTTTGTTGCCTAATTATTAGGAGTTATTAAACAGTGCTGCTATCTAGCGGATAATTTTATCATATTTATAAATCAATTATTATTTTTTAATAAATAAAAAAATAGATTAAATAATAAAATAATAAATAAAATAAAATAAAAAATAAATTATAAATATAATATACAATCGTACGATAATATCTACGATAATAAGTATAAATTAGGTATTGGCAACTTGAACTAACCAAGACCTGGGACCAGATCACGGTCTTTATTAAGATTGTTATAAATATATAAAATTGAATGTAAATTGATATTTATCATTTTTTATATAATATATTAAATAATATTTACAATCTGGTGTAACTTTAGGACAAGAAATAATTTTGTAAATCTTTGAAAAATATTAAAAATATAAGTTATAAAAAGATTCATTTAACACGCATTTAAACACTATTTTTTTAATTTTTTGGTGAGAAATATGGTACTTATATAAAATTTTTTATTCTGTCCAATTATTTTTTGTGAAATATCATATAAATAATATATGTATATTATTTACTGGTATGCAAAACTTAAGAATGAAAGTAATATAAGCATAACTCGATGAAATATGCCACCAGAAAGAAATGGTGAAGAGAGGTAACATCTTTATTTTGTAGTTTATCGATTACACTGAATTACTCCTTTCGATATTACAAAGAATAGAACAGTGATGTATTGGTAAAATAACAAGTAAGGGAACGCATAGTGGGAGCAAAAAAAAGTCCTAATTTCAGCAAACTATTTTTTTCAATCTTAAGTTTTTATTTTTTCTTATTCTTACTATACCAAATATTTACGAGCACAAAAGAAGAAATTCTAATAATAGATTTAAGTGAGAGTTGTCGGGACATGAAAAAGTACTGGAACGCTTTCCGTTTCTGAAAAAAGGTAAGGGAACGTCGTTCCCCCGCGTTCCCCTCCCAATACACCACTGGAAAAGAAATGCCTAGTCTAGACTTAAAAGGGTGTGTATTCTAGAGACTGGACTGGTATAAAGGTAAGAAAATTTCTAAAGCTACAAAAGTTGCCAATTTTTAACCAAATTGAATTTGCTCGCACCCCTCCCCAAATTTGTATTTTCTATTGCTGCATTGCTTTGCCAAGGTATGTTTCGGAACACTCTCTATGCAAGTGATACAATGCAATGAGCAAATTCTATTCAATTTGGTTACACACTCATCAAAGTTCGTTCTAAATTTGTTCTAAGTTTGTTAA
The DNA here is from genome assembly GCA_963082975.1 of Labia minor. NCBI lineage: Eukaryota > Metazoa > Arthropoda > Insecta > Dermaptera > Spongiphoridae > Labia > Labia minor. The sequence goes on along the minus strand of OY720344.1, from coordinate 123,025,951 downwards.
ATGTCAAATGTTGTTTTCTCAGTCAATTTTTTATAATAAATAAGCTCCAATTCAGTATACATTTTTAACTTCTCTGTCTCGTATCTAACATTCAACTATTCCTTGTTGAAGGTCTAAATCTAAAGTTTAGACCAATTTCAAACTGTACTCATTATGTTATTTAGTCTATCTAGTCCTTAAGTTTTGCACACTAGTATATATACTATATCTTGAGAACAAGTAAAAATATCTTTTAGTTTTTTTAAGGACCTTGTTTAGTAACATTTGAAAATTGTTACAATAGAACTGATCCGGTCTACGGGCCTAACGTTGCACATTCCTTCAATAAATAGATAAAATGACAAAAAATATAAACACTAACCACCAAAATTTGTTTAATTAAATCTTTCAATTCTTGACTAAATTTGGATGGTATATTATAATAACCTTTTAAAATTTTTTCATAAATAGCAAAAATAGATTCTGATTTAAATGGTGTTTTACCACAATGCATTTCATATAATAATATACCAAATGACCAAACATCAACTGAAAACGAATAGCCTCTATTTGCTAACATTTCTGGTGCTATATATTCAGGTGTTCCACAAAGACTCCAAGCTCGACTTTCAACTAACTAAAACAAAACAAAAATAATAAATTAATATAATAATAATAATAATAATAATAATACAATAACAAGCTAATCAAGTTTCTTAAGATTAAAGTACAAATATTACAGATTTTATAATTTCATCTTTAAATTGAATAAAATTTGTTCTCTCTCTCTCTCACTGACAAAAATTCAAGTGTTTGTTTTGGATTGTTCTTTATAGTTTATTTTTTTTTACAAAGTTTCCCAATGATGAATGAAACTTGACTACATTTGCAAGCAACATATCTTTATGTAAAAAGAAAAGTTATAGTTTTAATATTATATACGAGGTTTGTTCAAAAGAAAAGGTGAATTTTGAATTATTTCAAAAAGTATTTATTTATTTATCAATATCCATTTTGGCCCCATCAAAGTAATTCCCCTAGAAGGAAAAAGTCACATGGAGCCAAATCTGGTGAATACGGTGGTTGAGGCATGATTACGGTGTTGGTGTTGAGCAAAAAATCACGAACAAACAATGATGTGTGAGCTGATGCATTATCGTGATTCAGAATCCAAGATTTGTTTTTCCACAATTCCGATCGTTTGAGCCGTATTGCTTCACGCAAACGTTGCATAACTTCCTTGTAGTATTCCTTACTAACAGTACGACCTGTTGGCAAGAACTCATGATGCACCACGCCATTGTAATCGAGGAAGACAGTGAGCAAAACCTTCACATTTGGTCGAAGTTGGCGTGCTTTTTTAAAGCACTTGTGTACCACTTACCTATAAACATTTTTATTGAGACAAAATTAACATTTTAAGTGCATTGGAGCACTTTATTCCATTTTTAACGCAAAATTTAATATAGATTCTTTGATTCATTTTTTTTAAGTAAAAAATTGAACTTAACTTTTTCAGTTGTCAAAAACAAACCACTAATTCAAAATGGCTGATAATGTCAACATAGGAGAAACATATGTGTACCAACATAACAAAAAAATTTCGAAAATCGAATATACACAGCCCGCGAAAATTCAAAATTCACCTTTTATTTTGAACAGACCTCGTATATGTAAATAATAAAATTAGTTGTTATGTTCAAACTGATTTATTATTTTTACTTCAAAACAAATATTACCTATTTTCTGAAAAGAACACTTTAATTAAATATATATATTTTTATTTACTTTTACCCTTGCAAATCCAAAATCGACAAATTTCAAATCTCCATTATAATCAAGCACTAAATTTTCCGGTTTCAAGTCACGATAAACAATATTTAGATAATGTAGAAATTCTAAACCAAGACATATTTGTCCAGCATAATAACGTGATGATAATTCACTAAGTTTACCATTATTGCGTAAATGATAAAATAATTCTCCACCAGATAAATATGGCAAAACAAAATAAACATATGTTGAATCTTGAAAGTAATCTTCAAGTGTTACAATAAATGGAAATTGTATACTTTTTAATATATTTCTTTCATTAATTAAATGTTGCACTTGTTTTTTAAATACAATCTTTTCTTTTGGCAAAATTTTGATTGCAAACATTTTAGATGTATTTTTAAATTTTGCTAAAACAACCCGACCAAATGAACCAACACCAATTGTACGTATCAATTCAAAATAATTTATATGAAATAATGATTTGTTTCCATTATGTAATCGTTTTTGAAAATTAATCTTTGCTTGATTTAAAAATTCTTCATAATCAGTGATATACGATATTGGTAATTGTTCATTGGATTCAATTACTTCACATAAATTCTTTGGTGGTTCATTATTATTATTTTCCTCATTATTATCCGTCAAATCACCTTTAGTCGATACTCTTCTTATTTTTATCATAATAAGAAAGAAGAAAAATTATAATCATATTGTATGATGTACTACATTCAATTCAATAAATCCAAAGAAAAAAAAACCTCATATAAATTGATGTATATATATTTTCTTGAATACCAAATATTTACTTAAATATTGTTTAAAAAAAATACACAAAACTAGAGAAATTGAATCAATTTAAAAAATAAAAAATGTAAATAAATAGAAAAAATAGCATTATAGTATATATTTTATATATTTATATATTCTGTTGATAAATTTTACATCTATTATTATATTCTTTGCACACTTGGAGAGAAAGCTCTGCCAACAACAATATTTAAATTTTAGTAGATGGACAAAGTTTGAACAATGAATTATGAGAAAATGATTGTAAACTCGACTAATTTTTTAATAATATATAATTTGTATATCTGTCTCTGTTTATTTAATTGCTATTAAAATTTATATTAAAAAAAAAAAAAAATTAATTTCGTTTGTTTTTGTTTTTTTTGTTAATAAATTCATTACAACATTGAATCCACGTTCTACTAAATAGGTTAAAGAAAAAATAATTAAGAACTTTTAAATTTCAGCTTATAGTCCATATTTCAGATCTTCTTTTGTAGCCATAAATCCATAAATCTCTGCAGTTATTCATGATTCAAGATGTCCAAATTGAGATATATTGCAAGAATATTGTGATGTAATTTCATTGAAATCGGTTTAGCCAATTTTGAGTCTATGTCTGTAACGTCAGAATTTCCGAAAAGACTGACAGTCAGACAAACAAGAAAAATTCTAAAGTCACTTTTGGATTCTAGAGGTTATGAAACGTGAAGATTACAAAAAAAAAATTTTAAATTTTGAGCCTTTTGTAAACAAAGACCTTAAAGTATATATATAATTTACAATTAAACATACTTGACATATACTTTTATTATTTATATATAAAAATTGATTTATAAATACAAAAATAAATAACTTAAAAATCTTCAAAAATTGATCCATAATGATTTTCTTTTTTAAAAAAAAATGTGTTCTCGTCATATTTATCAAAGTAAGATGAATCCATAGGATCGGAAATACTTGGTTGAATTGGTGGCGTTATTGTACGATTTAAAATTGCATTCCAGTTCAAGCCATTAAACCATTTATGCTTTTTTATATCTTCTTTACTTATTCCTGAACCACAAATACGATCATTTATAGCAACCTGTATATTTTTAATGAAATTTACTTATATAAATAAGAATATTAGAAGTTAACAGAAATTTTAATACTTTTATCAGAACACTTTATTATTTGTTATATATATATATATATATATATATATATATATAAGCATAAAAATAAAGACGCCATTGGGTGTGTGGGTAGCGAACCTGCCTCACATTCACATAGTCCCGGGTTCAAGTCACGGGCCTGGCAAGGGAATTTCCCTTGCTGGGGTCTATGGGACGGAGTCAACCCAGCCTCTGGTAACAACCTTGGGGAAAAGCTACTGGATAGCGCCTCCGATCAAGAAAATTAAGGTAAAGGTTGAGAGGACCCGTTCTACTGATCATAGGACACCTCATTGATATAACCGGCTTGATAGGCGTTGTCCTTGCGTAGGACGTACCAAAGTCAGAAGTTTTTTTTTATAAGCATAAAAATTGACTTTCATTAGGGGATTGTCATAAAGACCTCATAAAACAAGGACCCCCAAATCGATTTTAATATTCCAAGGACTCCCTGAATAAACAGAGTGCTCCCAATTAAATTAAAGATCAATTCTAAACGCAATTTTTTTAATATAACCCAATCTTTACTAAGTCTCCATTATACGACAATATATATATATATATATATATATATAGGGTGGATCATGGGAATAGGGCCAAAAGGAGGCTTGTACAGGTAAGGATAGGATTACGTAATGCCATTTCGTTACCACAATGGAGCGCTGGATGGGATTAGATACGGCGAATTTGTTAAAAACAAACAAACAATGAATCAGTAGTGGCGGTGTAGCATTCAGGCATTGACGGCCACGGTGCTGTTCCAACCGTAAAACCATAATGAGGTGGGTAAATTCTTTTCCAACTACGGGCAACATAATGAAAAAAAAAACACCTGGACCCATACTTACTGTAACAATCGCCGTGAAGACGGTAAGAGCAGCTGTTTTCCAGAGTTCATAATGTTCGGTGAACAAACAAGCTCAGGCTTTAAAGATCAATTGAGCAATAACAACAGAAATTGCATCTATTGATTTATTACCTCTATGATTTACTTTTCTATGCGTTCACACACAAACTTTCTGGAGCGACTTGTTTCGTGCTACTTAGAAAATGGACACCACATGCCCGACGTAATTTTTAGAACTCAAAATGGCACTTATTACCTAACAATAAAATGTAAAATGTATGTTTAAAATATATTGAGATATTGTCTATCTGTTTTGTCTTTTGTTTTTTTGACCCTATTCTTGTATATGTGTGTCAAATGAATGATTAATATATATATATATATATAATGAAGGGAAAAATGAGCAAATACCAATAACTTCATTAAAATAATACATATATAGAAAAATAAGTATTAAAAAATAAATGTTACCACAAATATTTTAGATATTAAATCTTTAAGTTCCTCACTAAAATGATTTGGAAATGTATATCGAACTTGTAAAATATTTTCATATAATATTAATGGATCGGAATGTTTAAATGGTGATTTTCCTGAACTTAATTCAAATAATAAAACACCATATGACCAAATGTCAACAGAAAATGCATAACCATGATTAAGTAAAATTTCTGGTGCTATATATTCGGGTGTACCACATAATGTCCAAGTTCGTTTATTAATAAACTAAAAAAAAAAGAAAAAAAGAAAATAAATATGTATATTTTTGGTAACAGATAATTAACCATAAGTAAGGACTTTGTTGATGCATTGAAACTCGAACGTCAAATATAATAATTTAATAATAGAAGAATTAATAATATTTTAAGTTAATTAATTACAAAAGTTAAAATGTAAAATGGATTAACTCTCTCTAAACAAAAATAGTAATAATAATATTAATATATATTAGGTATATTTTTTACATTATTTATAAATATTCAAGTATAAATTAACTATTTTAACATACATTAACTAAATAAATGAATGTAATAATAATTTAATAAAGAAAAGAACTATTTTTTTTTTCAAATAATTCTAATCAAAAATTTTATTAAAGAACTTATTTAAAATCAAATTATATTTTAATGAAATAAATAAAAAAAAAAAAATAAACTGTGTGTGTAACAACAAAATTATTAATAAAATCAGAACAAGTTCTAATGAATAGTCATTATAGAACAGAAGTGTAATATTTAAAGTTAAATTTTAATATTGCAATTTAGAAAATATTATTATTAATATATAATAATTTTTTGCTTGATTTTTTTTTAAATAAATTCCCAGTTGCTATAGTACTTTAATATTCTAAAATATAAACAATTTTTGAAATTTAAATATTTAAATTATTTTTTTATTTATATTTATAAAATTAAAATGTAATATACCTTGGATAAACCAAAATCAATCAATATAAGATCACCTTTGGAAGTCAGAACGAGATTTTCACATTTCAAATCACGATATACAACATTTATATAATGTAAATATTCTAATGCAAGACATAATTGAGCAGCATAGAAACGTGTATGAATCTCTTTTAATTTTCCATAATGTCGAAGATGAAAATACAAATCGCCACCATTTATATATGGCATTACCATATAGAGATAGGAGAAATCTTGAAAACTTTCTATTAATGATATAACAAAAGGAAAATTAAAACCTCTAAGTAAATTACGTTCATTAATTGGAATATGCGTTTGCTTAGTATTAAAAATTTTTTCTTTGGATATAATTTTAATTGCAACATAATTTTGTGTTTTTTTACAATTTGCAAGTATAATTGTACCAAAAGATCCAACTCCAATTGTACGAATCGCATGAAAATCTGTTAATTTGGATTTTGTAGATGTTCTTTTTAATTTGAAATTATTTAAAAATTCAATTTTAGCATTTTCTAGAAAAATTTCAAGATTATTGATCTTGGTATTATTATTTAACATGATTTCATATTTTCTTTTATTTTTAATACTATATAATTTTTTTAATTAAAATTTTTGGTTAAATCTAAAAATTTAAAAGTATTTTTTTTTGTCATGTCAAAAATTAAAATAAAAATATTTACAATAATTTATCAGATGTGATTGTTTATTTTAAAAATATAATAATTTTGAAATATGAATTTATGTAAAGATGTGTGTTACTTTTTACTTATAAATAAATTTATGGATATATTTTATAAATGTGTTATGCCATATAAAAACTGTGTTTAAATAGATATAATTCATTTAAAATTACACTAACTTTATTGATATTTTTAAAGAAAAGTTACATGAGAAATAAAAATTTGTTATTGTAACATTTTAATAAATATTTTTTTTTATCACATTATTTGAAAAATATAAATTTTATAATATATTCATAATAATTAAACAATTTTTTTTCATTATAATTTTAAATTTTTTTTTTTTTATAAATTAATAAACATGAAATAATGTAGAAAAATCTTAAAATAATAATATTAAATAATATAATTAATAGTAAATAAAAAATTTATATAGATATATATTGTTAACGCCTCTCCCTGATTTAGATTTATTTATTTAATACCAATTTACTTTTATATAATTTTTATAATTTTTCTTTTATTAATATAACACGTGGTGAGTTCAGAAGCTTATTCGCCAAACGAGAAGGGGTCACATGACTACTCACAGCCAACCACCTTGCTCCGTTTTGTTGATGGCTTCTGTATACAGCTAGCTTCTGAGGGGTGATCTCTCACTTGCTTTTCGGACCTCTGGCTATGGCTGTGGACTTGATATTGAGCTTTTGAGCTGTGAATTAGCCATTTTGTTCTTACCCACGTGTGGTAAACTTTATTGAATTATTATTATTATATTTTTTGTAACTTATTTGTTTCAGCTGAGTATTAGCCAGCATTTATTTCTTTTTATTTTTATATTTAATTTGATTTTATTTTTACTTTATATTAATTTTCCTTTGATTAAATATTATAACGTGGCAACGAACATTTTTCTTTTATTTAGAAAAAAGTGAACCTAATCTTTCCTTTGCAGGTCCATATCTTAGCATCGGATATTTTGATTAATTTAATTTGTTATTATTTCTTTCCGATTTTGGTTCTCCAAGGCGAATCGCCTAAGCACAAATAGTCAAACGTACTGCACTCTTTGGTGAAGTTTATTTCAGGGTTCCTTTCCCAAATAATTTTGTTTTACTCCCCGTGTGAAAGAGATGAGAATTCTTTTTTAACTCCTTCACTAGTGGCACAGGTGGTCCGACAGGCTGAACAATATTTTATTTAGTCCTCGGCTTGTCCATATATATATTGTCAGATAATTATTTGATATAAAATGTTCTATCTTATTTTACCTATCTCATTGACTCTTGTTTACTTTGTTTGTATTCTATTGTAATTTTTTTATCATTTTAAAATATATTATTATTTAATTATCTTAATCGATATTCTTCATTTAAATATACACAACACCTAATCAGATCCCATTGTTTCCCTTGAACCTAATTTTTTATTCGACATTTGGCATCCCTTGTGGGGAAACAATTATTTTCGATGGCATCTGAGGAAAGTGAAACGAAAATGGAGGATATAGTTTAAACGGCTCAAAAGCGAAAGAAGTCGACTGAGACGGCTCTTCACAACCTGTTACAATAAGATGAAATTCATATTAAAAGGTGAAGACACTCCAGACGAGATCATCGAAATAGAATACAACAAACTCCTAGTCAGGCATACCAGTTTGTCTCATAACGAACAACAGGTAAGTGAATTATTATATTTTACAATACAAGACCAAGATGAAATAGATAATGAACTTGATTCGGCCTTAGAATATAAAGACAAATGGATCGAAATAAATACTCTTTACGAACGAATGAAAATTAATAATAATTCATCTGACGAATCCGGTCATACCCGATCTTCTTCGGTCAAATCAAAAAATCGGACTTATAAATTACCAAAATTACAATTATATAAATTCGATGGCAATTTAAAAAACTGGATTTGCTTTTGGGCACAATTTAATAAAATCCACGAGGATAATTCTTTAGATGATGAGGACAAGTTTCAATACTTGATTCAGTCCACATTAGAAAAATCCCCAGCCCGGGAACTAGTTGAAAGTTTTCCGCCCTCAGCAAATAATTACAAAAAGGTCATAATACAAATGAAGAAACGTTTTGGAAGAGACGAACTTCTAATCGAATTGTATGTTCGTGAACTTCTAAAATTAGTTTTAGACCAAAACGTTAATACAAAAAAATTGTCTTTACGATCTCTTTATGATAAAATTGAGACACAAGTTAGAGCTCTCGAGAGTCTCGGGGTTACGGCGAACAAATACTCATGTATGCTATTTCCTCTTATCGAATCTGCACTCCCTGATAATATTTTACGACTATGGGAAAGGCAGAAAGCATCGATTAGCTCTAAAATTGATAATGACGAAAAAACAGAAAGTCTATCTCATCTGGATGACTTATTAAAACATCTTCGTAAAGAAGTTGAGTGCGAGGAACGCCTCAACTTAGCTCGATCCTCATTCCAGAAGAGTGAAGGAACCGACATTAAACGAAAACCAAATAATTTCAATGAAAAAATTCCTACAGCTGCGTCATTAGTAGATGTAAAAAACCCTTTTAAAAACTTAAATGTATATTTTGTGAAGGACATCATGCAAATGAAAACTGTTTCAAGGCTCGCACGTTAGAATTAGAAGTTGTTAAAAAGTCACTTAGAGACAACGGATGTTGTTTTATTTGTTTAAAAAGAGGACACACTCATAATAATTGTAAAACAATGGTTAGATGTATAATCTGCAACAAAAGACATCAACCTATTTTGTGTCCAGAAAGGAAAAAGAATGAAAATTACGAACCTGAAAAGACCATTTCCAGTGCAAACTTCAATTAAGGCCAAGTATATATGCAATCTTTAAAAGTTGTTCTTAGAAATGGAAACAAAAAATGTGATTCAAGATTATTAATCGACACGGGTTCTCAGCGCTCGTATATAACAAAACGACTTGCCTCCTTTATGAAATTCGATTCTCTAGGCGAAGAACAAATTGTACATGCTCTATTTAGTGGTATTTGTACAAAGCCTCAAACTCATACTCGATACATTATTCATATAGAAAATCCTAATAATTATCAATCTTGTAAAATCGAAGTCTTGGATGTAGAAAAATTATGTCCTTCAGTGCCTTGTGCTGACGCGTGGAAAGAAGAACTGAAGAAAAAAGGAATAATTTTATCAGATGTCCCAAATTCACCTAGGGTCATTCCACGTCAACTCATCCAGGCCGTTTCACCCAAAATCTCAGATTTTTATGAAAATTGTTAAATATGTTCTATTTATAAACATGAAAAACACCACCAAATTTTAATTTTTTATCTCACATAGTTTTTGAGTAATGGCAGTTTTAAAGATTGGCGTTTTTAAATTTCCGAGCCTCGGATAAGGCCAAATAAAACGTGTATTGGAGAAGAAAATAATTTCTCATTCACTTATTTAACCTCCTATCTTGTTGAAATTTTTAAGGCATGTTCTTATGACTATGCGGAATTGTAAAAAAAATGTAATGGACCCCAAAATATTTTTAAAAAAATTATATGTTGGATATTATAAAAGTTTAAAATTACAAACAAAGTTTAGCGTAAAATGAAATATCACGACAAGGGAATGAGATAATCAAGAACTTTTTTTTCCCTAAATTATCTACATGAAATGGGCTTTAATTTAATAAAATAAAAGTTTTGTGTATTTGCCTCCTTCTATTTACTAAGACCACTGCAAGTTACAACACATTAATTATGAGCAATATGAGAGTCTCAATGGCTGAATTTTGTTAATAATTAGACATTTTAATATTAAATAAAATATTTTTACCTAAAAATGTCCATCGAAGGAAAGTTTAACAGCATTCTTACAACCAAAGTTTGAAAACAATGAGGAAGAAGATAGGATCGAATTCAAACAGTGGGTAGCTACAGACAGGACACAGATGATAACTCAAACTTCAACCATTGATGAATTTATTGATGAACTAACAACAAAAATAGAAAAATTGATCCCAAATTCTTATATTGCAAAAAGTTAGTCGAGCTATTTTAAAAGTCTAAAGGATAACTGCGCGCCAAATCAAGCCATTATATCAATCAATTGACTTCAGCGAGAATTTCTCTTTTGTGATTCAAGATGAGGTACAGGGTTATCATTGGATTCTAACAGGGTATCTTGAATCTTATAAACCATACAAACATCATGATTTAAGTCATCGGAAATTATACAATGTGATGAGACTATTTTTTTGTCATCAACACTCTTGTTAATTATTACTGGGTGAACAGTGCAGGAGTCTGAGGTATGATAACCCTGTACCTCATCTTGAATCACAAAAGAGAAATTCTCGCTGAAGTCAATTGATTGATATAATGGCTTGATTTGGCGCGCAGTTATCCTTTAGACTTTTAAAATAGCTCGACTAACTTTTTGCAATATAAGAATTTGGGATCAATTTTTCTATTTTTGTTGTTAGTTCATCAATAAATTCATCAATGGTTGAAGTTTGAGTTATCATCTGTGTCCTGTCTGTAGCTACCCACTGTTTGAATTCGATCCTATCTTCTTCCTCATTGTTTTCAAACTTTGGTTGTAAGAATGCTGTTAAACTTTCCTTCGATGGACATTTTTAGGTAAAAATATTTTATTTAATATTAAAATGTCTAATTATTAACAAAATTCAGCCATTGAGACTCTCATATTGCTCATAATTAATGTGTTGTAACTTGCAGTGGTCTTAGTAAATAGAAGGAGGCAAATACACAAAACTTTTATTTTATTAAATTAAAGCCCATTTCATGTAGATAATTTAGGGAAAAAAAAGTTCTTGATTATCTCATTCCCTTGTCGTGATATTTCATTTTACGCTAAACTTTGTTTGTAATTTTAAACTTTTATAATATCCAACATATAATTTTTTTAAAAATATTTTGGGGTCCATTACATTTTTTTTACAATTCCGCATAGTCATAAGAACATGCCTTAAAAATTTCAACAAGATAGGAGGTTAAATAAGTGAATGAGAAATTATTTTCTTCTCCAATACACGTTTTATTTGGCCTTATCCGAGGCTCGGAAATTTAAAAACGCCAATCTTTAAAACTGCCATTACTCAAAAACTATGTGAGATAAAAAATTAAAATTTGGTGGTGTTTTTCATGTTTATAAATAGAACATATTTAACAATTTTCATAAAAATCTGAGATTTTGGGTGAAAAAATGACTATTTTCTGGTTGAATTGACGTGGAATGACCCCCTATTGACATACTAATCGGCTCCGATGTAGCAGGACAACTGTTTTCCGGACGAAAAGAAGTCTTGAATTGTGGATTAGTTGCTCTCGAAACGTTGTTCGGCTGGACCCTGATGGGAAGGACGAAAAATGATGAAACGAATTACATGAATATTTCATTGTTTTCGATGGATCTCGATCCAAATGGGCTGTGGAACCGGGAAACTTTGGGCATTGAGGATCCTGGTCTCGCACAAACCAAAAAGGAAAAGCAAGACGAAGCGGAAAAATATTTCAATGAAACGGTGAGCGTTCAACAAGATGGCCGTTATCAAATAAGACTCCCATGGACTAAAGATCATCCCCCCATCTCAAGAAATTTCGAGTTAGCAAAAACGGGACTTGAGGGGACTCTTAAAAAACTTAGATCGGAACAACTGATTCAAAGTTATGAAGATGTTTTTTCCGAATGGCAAAATGAAGAAATCATCGAAGCAATCCCTTTTTCTCAATGGGATGAAGGTCATTATCTTCCTCATAGACCGGTAATTAAAAACGAAGGTACTACCAGAATCCGACCAGTGTCCGATGCTTCAGCATCAATAAAAGGTAGACCATCATTAAATCAATGTTTGGAAAAGGGTACTAATTTAATTGAGCTTATTCCCAATATTCTCCTCAGAATGAGACAAAAGAAAATAGGTGTAATAGCCGATATTAAAAAGGCTTTCTTACAAATACTTGTACATGAAGAAGATAGAAATTTTCTAAGATTTCTATGGATCAACAAAGATGGAAGTTGGAAGATTTTTCGACATAGACGAGTTGTGTTTGGTGTCTCTAGCAGTCCTTTTCTATTAGAGGCGGTTATACGTCATCATATTGATCGATGTGAAGGTTTATTAAAAATCCAAGACAAGCCTTATTCACTAAGCACCATTGAAACTCTAAGGAAAAGCTTTTATGTAGACAATTGCGTGGCAAGTCTTAAAAATTACGAAGACTTGACAAAATTTATAAAAGAAGCTACATTTTTGTTCTCGATGGCTCAATTTGAACTGCGAGGGTGGAAGTACACTGATCCCACTTTGCAGTCTCCTACTGATACTCCTTTGCTTGGTCTATCTTGGGACAGGCAGAATGATTTATTAAGAAACAAAATTCCTTCATGCGAAAACGTAAATTTAGAAAATGTAACTCGAAGAACATTATTATCAATAACCCAACAAATTTTTGACGTGTTGGGACTGTTTTCCCCTGCAACACTTATACCAAAATTACTTATACAAGAGACCTGGGTCTCAGGACAAGATTGGGATAGTGAAGTTGCAGAAGAAATAAGAAAACGTTTTGAAAGATGGCTTCAAGAAGTTCATTTTCTTAAGCAAATCTATTTACCTCGATATATTGAATTCGACGTATTCATTACACGTATTTTGCGATGCTAGCCAATTAGCATATGCAACTGTTTGTTATCTTCGAATTGAATATGGAGACATGGTCAATGTTCATTTTATCGAAGCTAAATCGAGATTAGCTCCCTTGAAGAAGAACACCATTCCTAGATTGGAACTGTTGGGAGCTACGATCGCAGCCCGTTTAGCTCATAATATATTAAAAGAGTTGGGTGATATACCAGTCTTTTATTGGACTGATTCCACCACTATCTTAGCGTGGATAAGACGAGAAGAATCGTGGTGGGGCGGATTTTGAGAGAGATTAATTGGCGTGTTGAAAAATATTTTAAAGAAAATCCTTGGAAGAGCTTCTCTAGAAGACGAAGAATTATATACCATAGTCTGTGACTGTGAGTCTTACATAAATGCCCGTCCCATAACATTCATGTCTGATGACAATAATGATCCACTTCCCATCACTCCTCAAATGTTTATTCAAGAAATTGATGAGGGTGGAGTTCCTGACTTTGACAAAATCGATTCTCAAAGTCTGAAAAGGAGAATAAAATATAGACACCAATTGAAACAAGAACTTCGACAAAGATTTCGTATTGAATATCTTGGACAACTTATAATGTCGGCTAATGGTACCAAAAAGGATGTTGATCTTAAAGTCGATGATCTTATATTCGTCGGAAGCGATGACCGCAAAAGGATTGACTGGCCATTAGCAATAGTCAAGGAGTTGGTGAAAGGACCTGACCAGAAGGTCCGCGTTGTCTATTTGAAGACTGCTGAAGGTATGCTTTGCCGACCTACTCAGCGCGTCTATCCTTTGGAGATGCCGCCGCGCTGTGAAGATGCTAAAGAAGAATCATCTCTTACGAAAGTTCAAGATGTAAACTTTCAACAAGAGGTGAAGAAGACAAGAACTGGAAGAGTGATTAAAATTCCCTCAAGATTTAATGAATGATGTTGAGTATTGAACATGCAATACTCAAGGTGGGAGTATGTCAGATAATTATTTGATATATAAAATGTTCTATCTTATTTTACCTATCTCATTGACTCTTGTTTACTTTGTTTATATTCTATTGTAATTTTTTTATCATTTCAAAATATATTATTATTTAATTATCTTAATCGATATTCTTCATTTAAATATACACAACACCTAATCAGATCCCATTGTTTCCCTTGAACCTAATTTTTTATTCGACAATATATATACAAATGTAAAAAGAGGAATATTTCATGTTTATTTAACCAAAAATATGAATTTACAATTTATTATTTTTATTATTAATATAGAATCATTTTTTTTTTATTTTCATTTATTGATATTTGAGTCTACTCGTACATGAGAATGCTGTTCATTAAAATATTTTATTAAAATATATTTATATTATAAAATGTAAATAAAAAGAACAACTAAAATTAATTTTAATTGAAAATTATATATTAATAATTTATGAACTATCGATAGATAAATAATTAATTTAATTTAATGGTATATTTAAATTATACATATATTAAGTCTTAGAGGGCATCATACAATTTCCATCGGGGTATCTTTTTCTAAAGGCTTGAATCAATTCAGGATCTACTAATCGTACACCGTCTACTTGATTTCCTAATGTTATCCTAAAAAACAAAATTATTATTTTTATTATGCAGGTAAATGTGAATCAATTGTGTGAAGTAGAGAACTATTTGATTGATCAAAGTTAACTGGAATTATTTTTTTTTTCTCTATGTTCTCTATTTCTTGTGGTAAAAATAAGACATAGCAAGGTCTAAGGACCCAAAGTTGATTAATCAGTTAATTTAATTTGTAAATATATATACTTTTTAATTTAATTAGGGTAAAAAAATTATTTATTTATAGAATAGAATCATAATATTATAATTGTTTTTTTTCTTCATGGTTTGTTTTACATAATTTGTGAGATTATATTCTGAACGTTTCAGTTCCCTTTTGGGACTTTAAATTCCTTCTAATAACCTTAGTTTTGAAAATGGTCCCAAAAAGTGGGCTGAAATGTCCAGAATATCTCGCAAAATAACAAACCCTAAAAAAAAAAAATTCTAATAAATATTTTTAAACAAACATAATTATATAAAACTATACCAATTTGGTTGAACATTATGTTGACGTCCGAAAAGTTCAATTTTTCTTGTTCCTGGAGATAAACGCTCTATTATTCCGTAAATTTCATCAGGTTTATGACTAGTTGCACGAACTTCTGCAACTATTACATCACAATCTAGTCCTCTATTCAAATGATCAGGATTACCTTTCATTCCAACCTAAAAATAAAAATAAAAATAAAATGAATATGCATCTTCTTTTTATTTTAGATTATTTAAAATAACAATATTTTATGATAGAAATAATATATTTAAAAAAAAAACTAAGATAATTTTCAAATCTTAAAAATTTTCTCTTTTTGTCATTCATTATCATTATTAGTTTATTTAATTAAATAATCTCTTATAATTTAAGGAATTTATTGCTATTCTTATGAAACTTTGTAAGCTCTGGAATCGTTTTTAAATTCTAAAGCAAGTGATCAACCTCAAGAACTAGCAATTTTTAAAAAGAAAATAAACCTGTTTATTACCTATAAATTTAAATTTTCAAGTAAATGAAAAGTTCGAATATAGTTGGCCAAGTGTACATTAATGAGTTTATTTCTGTACTTAATTTTTAATAAATTTAAAACTGGTAAAAAGAAATCTCTCAAATATTGTATGCAGAACTGGACATTGTATTCAATTTGAACTTTAGAAATAAGAGGCCAAATATTTTCAGATCTTGAACAAAGGGATTTTCTAAAGAAAAAAATATTGAAAAATCAATATTAATTGAAACTTCATGGTAGTGAATAAAAATGATACTTCATGGTATCCTTGTCTTCTATGAGTCACACAAGTGGAGAACTCTTGACATAAAAACTCTGTGGAGAAATCAAGGTTAACCAACTGAAGAGATAAGATTAGTTGCTCAAGATCGAAGGTTTTGTGATCACCGATTTAAAGAAGTCATTATCATAATATTTTTGATGGCTAACTAAAAGATATTCTAGTGAAATAAAAATGATACTCATCCGTTTTCTATTATAAGTTATTTTACAATACTAGTCTGGAAGGGATGAATAGCAAATGATTAAATGCGAAAGTTATCTTAATGATTAATAATATCGTATACTTAACCTATGTTTAATTAATTGCAGATGTTTGTGACTAAAGTCTGATAATGTAAGAAAGTGAAAGAAACAAATTCAATTCAAAGAATGTTTAGGTTGAACGGTGAGTTACCCATTACAACTCTTACAATTGTTGTATTGCACAAACTTTTACAATCATTTAATATATTTTAAATTGTAATTTACTTACTAGACAATGTTCTTTGCCATGATTAAGCCAATGTCCCGTACGACCAGTTCGAATAATTCTTTGAAGTTGATTAGTTTTCACCCATATTAATTCATCAACTCTTTCATACCCCCATAATTTAAGACATTCTCTACCAAGTTCCATTGCTCGTCCAGTCACCCATAAAAATATAAGACCATCATCTTGCAATGTAGGAATCCCTAATTGTCTCATTTCATCATCGGACATTGTACCATATGGTAACTCCATATGGATATCCCAAGGAGGATCCGCCATTATAACAGCAAACTTTCCTATAAATTAAAATAATAAAATCTATATAATTCCATTTTATAATTATATAAATTTAAATAAATATAATGTCATAAAGTTCATTACCTAATACAGTCATATCTAAATATCTAAGATCACATTGTACCCATTGGGGTGGATAGAGTATTGTCATTTCTTGACGTGGCTTTCCATGTTCACAAATTTCAGATTTACCGGGAACATCTTTAGGAAATTGCACAGTTGGACCATCCACTTCATAATGAACATATCTAAAATAAGGAATTGTATGACCTCTATGCATGTCCATAAAATCGAAAAGGTTTCGATGTGCAGGACATGTGGCTAGAATGGGAGAGGAAAGAATGGCGAATAGTTTAATTTTGTGGGAAGACAATGAAGGAAGACACGTGAGAGAGATGGGAGAGGGTAGGGGTTGGATGGTTGTGGCTTAGGATAGGTACTCTTGGAGAAATGGGCTTGCTGCGGCCAAGAATTTTCGAGTTTCGTACAGCCACAGAGATAGATAGATAGATAGAACTAAACTTGTTATTTTTTTTTTAAATTTTTCAATAAAAATGAATAAACAAGTAATTAATCGATAATTTATTCTTCACTGTGTGAACTGTGTAACTTTCTCCATCTTTCAAAAAGATTTTCATTGAATGTTTCGATGATAGAAAATGTTCTGTTTTTTTTACACGGAAAATGCGGTATATCATTTTTAATAACAAGGATATGTTATTTTGAATACCATTTTAATAAACAAAAAAAAAAAAAAAAAAAAAAAAAACATAATTTCAGATATAAAATCTAATATTTATATCAAAAATATCAATAAATAAAAATAAATATTTACTTGCAACTATCCATATGAAAGCATGTGTTTAGAAATGAACAATCACCGAGTGATTCATCTGTATGTTTTTGTATAATTTTTTTAAAATGTAATTTTTTACATGGTTGACTTGTATTCACTTTATTACATTCAGCTTTAGTACCATGTGGACAAAATTCCATTACTTGGGCACCACCTTGAGATCGAAATCTTTCAGCAAGGGATCGTTCTTTTGCTGTTGGTTTACTTAATAAATCTAAAATTTCTTCCCCAACTTTTTTACTTTCTTTTTCTCTAGTTGACGGCATTGATAGAAGTGACTAAAAATAAATTAAATAAAATATAATTTTTAACGAGTTTTCAAAGAAAAATTAGTAAATGAAAAAAAAATAAAAGATTTTTGAAGTTAGGTTTCTGTTTATATGTGGTAATCCCCATAAGACTAACAACATATAAACGGCTGTTTTTTTTTTTAATTTCTTATGATGTTTACACTAAGTACAGTGTCTATCTATTAATGTATTGTATAGTTTAGTTGTGCGAACATGCGAGTTTTCATAACTTGTTACTAGTTGAGTCAATTAGAAAACTACTACTATTTATTTACTATCCTGAGTATGAACAAGGCTTTAGAGATTATAAAAATTAATAATATAATATAATATTTAATAAATTAATATTTTTACCATAATATCAGTTGCTTTAGGATCTTTTTTATCTTTTTTAGAATCTTTCTCAATAATAAGTCCTTTATTTAAATCATCATCACCATCCCGTTTTCTTTTAAGAATATTTTCAGTTTCCAGATTTTCCAATGGCTTCTCTGTATTTGATACCAATTCATTAACCATTGCAACAAGTTTTGCATGTTCTGCAGTTGTCACTTCCATTGCGGCTTTGCCATCTTTTGTTACATCTTTTACGCCAATCAATTGTTGTGTTGCAAATTTTTGTAGTAAATTATTAACACAAATATGGGAAACATTTTGCCCTAATGCTTTACTAACATTTATTGTTAAATCACGTGATGTGGTTGGCAATGTTAATGAAACTTCACAAAGAATACTTAGTAAAGTCTTTTCTACTTCAGGATCAGGCTTTATAAGATCAACACTTGCTATTAGCCCTTCTTCTGAAACTTCTGTAAATTTATATTAAAGACATTTAATTTAATTTATTTTTATTAATATATTAATAAATATTGAAGATATATATATATATACCATCTTTTAATGTATCTATATATACTATCGAGATATATTTAAAATACTTTTACCTTTATTTATAACAATTGAAGGAGAAGGCACACCATTTGAACTTTCAGAAGTTAAAGAAGGTCCAGATTCTGAAAAAAAATAAATAAAAAACATTAGAATACTCATAATAATGAATTATAACTTTCATTATATATTTTTTTTCTTTTCGTAATATTTATTTACCAGAACCAACGGCAGCTGATTGATTTAAAATATCTTGTCTTTCCTTTTTTCTTTTTTGTAATTTTTCTCTTAAACTATTTCTTTTAACTTTAATTGCTTGGATTTCTTCCCAAGCATCTGACATTTTTATTTTTTAAAGAATTGATAATATAATTAAATAAATACCAATAAATTGATCATTTAATTTTTAATTAATAATAATAATTCAAGTTATCCATTAAATAAAGATGGAAAGTATATAAATAAATGACATTAAGTTAATAATATATATATATATATATATATGAATGAATGAATTTTTATTTTTTGTTTTTAATTTTAACTCAGAAACAAGCAAAATATATTACTAGTTTAATATAATATTGTCAGATGACTCTACAGACATACTTTTTTCTCGCGGGCTGAATTGATTTTGAACTGAATGTTAAAATAATTAGCATTTGATTAAAAATAATTAAATATTTATCTGATAGTCAGTGTATTTAATAATTAATAATATTAGATGAAAATTTTATATTCATATATTTAAATAAATAAATTGTGAGACAATTTTGTGTTATAAAGAACAAATTAAATTTTTAAAAGAAAATATAGAACTTGTACAAGAGATTTATTAAAATCTCATAATTTCACATGACTACTCTGGACTACTCTTATAATACAAACATGATAAGATTTCTATAAGGCTTTAAAATATTAATATATTTATTAAAACTAGTTTGAATAAAAAATACATTTATAAAATAAAATTGTCTAAAATTAAATAAATTATATTGTTTTTATATTCCTTAAATATTTATTTTATATATTTATTAAATAAGTATTATAAATATTAAAAGTATCATTTCAGTGCAGAAATATTCATAATGTAAAACCATCGTTAGAATATAAATCAGAATCAATCAGAATGACAATATACAGATCACAGATGGTCTGTGATGACAACTTAACAACAACTTTCTTGCCGCGCAAATAAATATTTTTGTTATTAAAAATTTTCAAATATAATATTTATAATTATATTTTAACATTAAATATTATAATATTATACAGTGAAATATTATACTTATATAATTTAGTTATTTTACAAAAGGTTACAAGTTAGAATTATTTTTGACAATCAAATAAAATATGAGTTTATTTTTGTTTTTGACTTTATTTGTCTATAAATCTAATTTATAATGAATTTTATAAATTATATAAATCGTTTAAATAAATTCAATTATAAAAAATTTGATTTTAAAAAGTATTTTCATATATCATCTATAAAAAATAATGTAAGAGTTCGATTTGCACCTAGTCCTACAGGTATGTATTTATTAAGGAAACAAATTTAATTATCATTATTATTAGTAAATTATATATATATATTAATTTTAGGTTATTTACATCTTGGTGGTTTGAGAACAGCATTATATAATTTCCTATATGCACGAGCAAATAATGGAACATTTATATTACGAATTGAGGATACAGATCAAACTAGATTGATTGAAAATGGAATAAAACATTTAATTGAGGATTTAGAATGGGCTGGAATTATACCAGATGAAGGACCAAATTTTGGTGGAAATTTTGGCCCATATATTCAATCCGAAAGAGTTCATTTATATAAGTATGTGTTTTATCTAATTTTATAATTTTTCTAATTAATATATAAATATATATTATTTAATTATTTTTATTTTCATTTGTTTTGTTTTTTTTTTATTTTAATGCCATATTTTATAAGTTAATGAAAATGGATTATTTAATACAAAATACTTAGTACGTTTTTATTAAATAAATAATATGTTTGTTTAAACTTTTTTATTATACTCTTTGGATATTTTTATATATTAGATACCAATATTTCGATTTATTTCGTAGGTTTTTACATTTATTTCTGTAGGAGTTATTTTTCACTATTTAAATTCTTGTTCTCAAAAATTTCATAATATAAATATTCTTTTAAATGTTTACCTTTTGATATTCTTTGATATTTATTGACACCTTTTGTTTAATTAACAAAAGAAGATATAACTATAATAATACCTTCTAAGAATCAAAACTTCCTTAAGGTATTCAAAATCAAAAAGACAACAAATATATTTATATAAAATTGAATGAAACAATTTCTACTCCTATAAAGATAGAAGGATTTTTTTTAGAAATTTAATTATTTGATTTAAATCATTTTTATAATATTATTTAAACTTAATTTTAATATAATTTTTTATTTATTAACCATCTTCAATTTTTTTTTTTTAGAAAACATGCTGATAAATTAGTTGCCAATGGATATGCTTATAAATGTTTTTGTTCTGAAAAGAGGATTGATCTTCTTAGAAAAGAGGCTCTACGAACAAGACAAATTCCTGGTTATGACAATAAATGTAGACATCTTTCACAAGAAAAAATTAATGAAAATATTGAAAATAAAATTCCATTTTGTATACGTTTTAAGGTATGAGCTAATTATTAATAATATTAAAATGAACATTTCAATTTAATTGTATTTATTTTTATCAGTTATCTCCTTATTTAGAACCAATTCAAGATTTAAATTATGAACCAATTATATATAATATAGCAGAATCCGAGGGTGATCCTGTAATATTGAAAACGGATGGCTTTCCTACATATCATTTGGCGAATATTGTTGATGATCATTTAATGAAAATTACCCATGTTTTAAGAGGTGTTGAATGGCAAATTTCTACAATTAAACATATCCTTTTATATAGGTAATTTGATTTATCTTTTATATATATAAATATATAGAGAAGGGCGTCATTATAAAACGTTATGTAATAATTAGTTTAATTTATTATTTTGGTACTCACCATTTTGGAAAATTCTCAAAACTTATGAATTACTCTTCTGGTTCTTTCATTTCCTTTTAGAGTGACTCTTATTTTAAATATATATAAATTTTAAGAATTATTTATTATATACATATTTGAAACTGGATTTCTTTTTAAAAAATATTTTATATTTTATTTTTTAGAGCAAGTGGTTGGCAACCACCACACTATTGTCATTTACCACTTATTATGAATTCTGATGGGACAAAATTATCAAAACGTCAAGGGGATATTCGGATTAGTGAATATCGTAAAAATGGAATATTTCCTTTTAGTCTTTTACAATATATTACTCAAACTGGTGGTGGATTTAAAATAAATACTGAATCTTGTTCATCAATCAAAGAATTAACTCAGAATGTATATAATTCATTTTATTTTATAATTATTTCATTAAACTTAAAAAAACATCTTTATCACTATATTGATTTTCATTCAAATTGTTTTTTCTTTATTACATTTAGAGAATTTAAATATATTTTTCGTCCAAAAATATTGTGACACTATCAATTTAGAATTAATTAAATTTTTTTTTCTGTTTGTGAATAACCTATATAAAGATCATCTACCAATTTTGAATCTAGTCAAATATAGATTTACCTTAAAGCTGTTAGTATTCATTTTCATTCTCCTATTTTATCATTAAAGATGAAAAATTCTTTTTAATTTATTTTTAGTTTATAATTTTCCAATTTTACGAATTCTTAATATCGCATTAAATTTTGTTGCATTAAATTATCTCTAAATAATTTAAAATAATTTTTGTTTTTTAGTTTGATCTAAATAGTCTTTTGAAGAGTTCATGTCGACTTTCGCCACCTAAACTTTTAGAATTTAATAAACAAGAGATAGAACGAAGATTACAAAATGACAAACTCACTCAAGATCTTATTGATAGATTAAAATTAATTATTATAAAAAAATTTGAATCTAAGTATGTATTTAAAATATTTTTTTATATAAAATTTATATCTTTTTATTCATCAAAACCTCTAGTGGGCAAAACAAAAAAAAAATGAGTCACTTTGTTAGTTTTTATAAAATAAAATAAAAAATAATTTAGTTAAATAATAATGAAATAATTTATTTTATAGGAAAGATTTCAATGAGATTAATCTTGATTCTGAATATATAAAAGAGGTATTATATTGGAGTCGAGATCGTATAAATACACTTTCAGATTTAGTTGAAGATAAACTTGAATTTATATGGGTTTTTCCAAAGACATTAAATTTTAACACTCTTAATTTTGAAAAATCATTATTAAATGGTAAAGTATCATGAGAATTTTTATTAAAAATCATTAAATATATTTAATTTTTTTGTTTTGGTATATAGAACATTTTGGTCAATTATATGATATTATGTATAAATTAGAAGAGTCAAAGTTTAATAAGGAATATTTTAGAGAATTTTTAAAACAATATTGTAAAAAAAATAAATTAAAATTTCAAGACATAATGAAAATGATGAGATATTCTTTAACTGGATTACAGGTAATTTACTTATTTAAGTAAATATAGAAATTTATTCTTATTAAAAAAAATGATATAAAATATTAATTTTATTTATTTTAGGAAGGCCCAAGTGTAGGAGAAATTTTACAAATATTAGGTAAAAAATGTACACTTTCTAGACTTGAAAATGCAAAGAAATTTATAATTTGAATATAATATGTATAAATATTAATATAATTAATTCTAATTTTATTATTATTAATAATTTTTAAAATTTTGAAGAAAAAGATTAAATCTTATAATAGAATAAATGTATTCTATATGCAATTATTAGTTATAAAAAAATACAATTTTTATTATTCATATAAGAATGAATTATTATAAACAATTAGTACGAAATACATTTTTTAATTTTTATGTAAATATTGAAGATTTTTGTCTTGTCTTGATTTAAAATGAAAACTATATGCATCATTGTATAATTCATATTTTTCATTCGAATAAAATTCTTTTCTATATTCATGAACATTCGTTTGTGATGTTAACGACTCGGTGTTCAGCATTCCTAAAACACAAAAATAATCGTTTTCGTATAATTAAAAATTTATTCTTATATATTATAACTTTTTTTAATATATTAGGTTGGCAACTAAGTCATTGCCGATTTCATTCATAGATGACTTCAGTTGAATTTTTAGGTTTGCCGACGTAGTCCAAATGTAAAACACATTTTGGTATTTGATAGTTGGTAATTCAGTTGGTTTCAGTATTTCGTTTGACTTTCGTTGAAAAATGGAAGATCAAAAGGAACATTTTCGTCATATTTTGCTTTTTTATTTCCGCAAAGGGAAAAACGCATCGCAAGCTCATAAAAAGTTATAAGCTATTTTCAGTCGTTTTGAAAATAGATCATTTTCATTACATTTCTTTACCAAATCGCAGCTGTTAATGCGTTGCGTTAATTGAGTTTCTTTCAGTTCGTGAGGAATCCATGTATCGAGTTTTTGAACATAGCCAAGTCGTTTTAAGTGTTTTTCAATGCATGTATGTGATACCTGAAGCTTCTCTGCAATCTCACGTGTTGTATTGTGACGATCCGAATCGATTATTGCTTTGATTAGGTCGACATCAACTTCAACTGGACGACCAGAGTGTTTTTCATCTTTGGGTGAAGAATCCCCAGAACGAAATTTGGCAAGCCAATTATGACACTGCCGTTCCTTTAAGGCTTCGTCACCATAAACAGCTTATAACTTTTTATGAACTTGCGATGCGTTTTTCCCTTTGCGGAAATAAAAAAGCAAAATATGACGAAAATGTTTCTTTTGATCTTCCATTTTTCAATGAACGTCAAACGAAAACTACGGAACCGATCAAAAAACTTTTTTTACTGATTGACAGCTGAATTACCAACTATCAAATACCAAAATGTGTTTTACATTTGGACTACGTCGGCAAACCTAAAAATTCAACTGAAGTCATCTATGAATGAAATCGGCAATGACTTAGTTGCCAACCTAATATATGGTAATTCTTTTAAAAATTAATTTACTTTTTATTTTTTTAAATTAAAATCTCACTTACCTTTTTGAAATAAAATAATCAATAAATAAAATAAGAAGAAATTATTATTATGGTTTTCTGAACTTTCTGAAAAAAAGAGATTGATATAACACACACCATTAAAATGCTTACCTATTTGAGCATTTCCCTTGGTTGGAGTTTCACGAATTTTCCCTGAAAAATGTTTTAATATGGCGTGTACGTTGTCTAGTGAATAGTGAGTGAATGATATAAACAAAAAATATAAAAAATAAAATAAAAATATATTAATAAAATGTTTTTAATAATAAATGAAACAAATATATAAACGATACAATATAAATTACTATACAATACAAAATACTATTAATTATTATTATATAATAATAATAATAATATTAATCGTAACAACACTTATAGAGGTACTAAAGTTTTTCGTTTCTTAGACCGACCTTGAGCCCTATATTTGGCCAATTGTTGATATACTTGTTTCATTCGTTCAATATTGATTCGTGATGCAACCGAATGGTTCACCATTGGCAAAGAATATTCACGTCCAACAATACATCGTGCTGACCTTTGAACAGACTCGGGTGCATTCCATGGTTCATGAATATATTTAGTAGGAAAATTTTTTAAAACTGGAAGATATTTTCTAAAAAAAAAAAAATATTACAATTTATTATAATTTATTAACATGCCATTCTATATGCATTTCTTTAACCTTATATAATCTCCATTTGGATCTGCTTTACGTCCAAATCGAACTGGGCAATAACAATGAAAGAATTGTTGAAAAAATGATGAACAAGAGAGCCACATCCATGTTCCTGAATTAACCGACCAATCAGCATCAAGTAAAAGTTCATCAAATACCTATATATATAAAAAAAAATGAAATTTTTTTTTAATTTAATTTTTTCAGTTATTTATTGTATGTATATATGAATATTATTATTATTCTAAGACTATTCCATCATATTTGTTTTCGTATTGTATACCTTCATTCCTTCCTCCCAAGAAATCCAAAGATCACCTCTTGTTAAAAAACACGCGACTGCATGTCGAGCGAGATGATGTATCCAACCCTCTTCTCTTAATTGTGTCATGATAGCATCAATCCATGGAAAGCCAGTTTGACCCTATTGATGATATATTGATATATATTTATTATAATTTGCTTTTATTTGAATTATATCATTTTTTTAAAAAATTTTACATTAGCCCATTTGCAAAGTGCTTCAGGATTTCTATCCCAAGGTATTTGAACACAAATTGGATTACCATACATTTTATCAAAATTTGGATTTTTCGTTGCAGCACAATAAAAAAATTCTCTCCATAGTAATTGACCATGTAAAGATAAAGGAGGAAGAGCTTTTTTAATCTAAAATTAAAAAAAAACTGTACTAATAGAGTGAATGAAATAATGTTATTATTTTTAAATAGAAAATACTTTTTTATATAAATCCGTTAATTGATGATAAAAGAGTCTTGTAGATAAACATCCGAATCGTAGATAAGGACTGAGACCAGTTTGAGATGCAAGAAGTGATTGCGGTGTCATTTTTGGTCGACCAAAAGAAGCAACCCAGGCTTTTCTTTCGAGATGTCTTTCTAAACGAGTCAATGCTTCTGTTTCACCTCCTTGCCATGTAGCTGGAAGAAGACCTTCCGTCTCAAATCCTTAGTGGGGGGGGGGGGGGACAAAAAACAAATTGATAAAATCATAATTAGAAAAAATTTTCAAAACATGAGAATTAATTTTATTACAATTCTTACCTAATTCTGCTAAAGTAGGTACTCCATATTTTTCTTCATGATCTTCGTCAATCGGGGTATAGGCTCTACCGATAAATTGAGGTGTTATTGTAGGTTCTGCTTGTGGTGGTGGATCCATAGAAGCAATGACAGCTTGAAATTGATGATATGTTAAAGGAGATTTCCCCCCATTCTTTTCAATAATTCTGTAAAATATTTCTTAAATTGTCATTATTTCATATTCGATATATATATATATTAGTTTGGGGAAAAATAAATTATTTTGTTTTTACATTCATTTATAAGTTTATTTCTAACTTGATAGATTTAGTAGTGAAAGAAATCGCTAGGGAAAGATAGGCGATTTGGTTAAGAGAAGAAAAGAGGAATCGTATGCACATGTAGGTTTTTCCTAAAGAATGTCAGATGATAGAAAAGATAAAAGAGTGATGGTAAACAAACCAGTGGGTTTAAGAAGCAGGGGAGACTTAAGAAAAGATGGATTGACGATTTTGTATAAACAAATCTTAAAGAAAATTTTAAAGCTTGGATTCTATTTGCAATAAATTTTATGTTTTTTTACACAATCTCTTGCTAAGTTAAATAAACAAACAAGTGCTATTATTGCCTAAACCTACCACAATAACGTGCCAGGTCCGGCGAATAAGCGGGGTGTGGTAGCACATCGCATTTGAGTGTTTTCAAGTAGTTTTTTACTTTTTTCGACGTGTGAGACTCAGCATTATCATGAAGAATATCGGCCTTTCATGTCTTGGCTGATAATTCGGCCTTTTTTCACGGAGAGCACATTTCAATTAATTGTTGATAATAACGGTGAGCATCGACAGTTTCACCAGGTTTCAACAGCTCATAGTAGATAATACCCTGCTGGTCCCACCAAACGCACAATATCTTCTGTCCGAAGCGATTTGGTCTAGCGCAAGATTTTGATGGTTAACCGAGATCAACCCACGTTTTTCTTCGTTTAGGATTTTCAAAATATATCCATTTTCCATTGCTAGTCATAATCCGGTGCAAAAACATTTTTCTTTTGTGTCTAACAAGCAGGATTTCGCTTGTGTTCTGACGTCGCTCCATTTGCCGGTCGTTCCATTCATGCGGCACCCATTTTCCAATTTTTTGAACCTTACGCATTGCACGTAGACGTAAGACAAAATTATTCATACTTAGCGAAAAAAAGTAATGTTTCTAACGAAATTGATAGCGATTTTGTCTGCTCATTGATGACAGACGTCTGCAGACGTCGTATTCATAAGGAAAAAAATATGGCGGATCCACATGACCTTCATACGCTCAATAACGCCATCTATGAGCGAACAGCGGAATTAAGCTTGTACACCTGGTATATACAATATAGTGTACAAGCTCAAATGAAAAAATACATATAAATAATATATTTTTATTGCATTCGTCTATTGTTATAGAAATTTATATTTGGATATTGCACAGTAAGAATTTTAACAGAGAAGAATGGTATTAAATCACTATATGCATGATTTATTTAAATATTTTGCATGTTCAAATTTAGTAATTACTAATCCCATTATTATATATATATAAGTTATACATCCGGAAAGAAAAAAATTTCAAATTACATAAATCATTCCTTACATCTTCATTTACAAATAAATATAAATATAGTCTTCTATTCTATTATAAAAAAATTGATAATTGTAAACATTTTTTTTCTTAAAGATCTTTTTTAAAAGATAATGATTAAAATTTTTTTTTATTCCTGGTAACAAATCAATTCTTAAGTTGGATGTATATTTTATTTTAATTATAGTATTATATCATATTATCGATATGAATAAATTATTTTGATATTATATGGTAGGATTTAATAAGGATTTTTTTATTTAATCAAATGCTTATATAGACTTACTCTCGTATTAATAACATCAACAAAATAAATAAATAAAAATTAATTATTAATAATTAAATTAAAAAGAATTCACTTCCTGAATAAATGTAGATTATATAAATATTTTTATGTAATCTCTCGTTTCTATTTAATGCTTGCCTTAGTAAGTCTACTAAAATTTATTCATTATATTTATTTATTGACTATTTATTCAAATTCGTTTTATATTAAGTCAATATAAAATTAATATATATATAAAACACGAGGGTGGGGTGAAAAGTTTCCGGCCTGACCAAGAAAAACAATGTTTTTAAATTTTCTTTATTTTTCAACATTCAAGCATTTCAGATAGCTGAGACCTGTACGATGT
This sequence comes from Labia minor, assembly GCA_963082975.1. NCBI lineage: Eukaryota > Metazoa > Arthropoda > Insecta > Dermaptera > Spongiphoridae > Labia > Labia minor. The sequence goes on along the minus strand of OY720344.1, from coordinate 122,996,879 downwards.
CAGCTGAATGTGTGCGAAATATTTTGCACAAGCCTTTGAATATGGAAAGCTGTAGGTAACGTGAGTGCCACGTTTTTGCTAACGTTAAACCAAAAACTGCTTCGAAAAACCTACTCTACTACTTCTACCGACAATTTGGCGCTGTAGGCGTAATCCAAACGAATTTTTGCGTCGATTCATAACTGATGATGAGACTTAAATTAATTAGAACACTGTTATGAGAAATGTATCAGTGTTGATGGAAATTATGTTGAAAAATAAAGCAAAAAAAAAACAAAAATTAAAAACATCGTTTTTCTTGGTCAGGCCGGAAACTTTTCACCCCACCCTCGTATTATATATATAATAAATAGTTGTGTATTGTGATAGGCGCGGGGAGAGGAGCGTGTCTAGGAAGAAAATTGTGAAATGTAGGAAATAGATTTTTACTTACAATTCCAATTTATAAAGTGTATGAGAAATCCTAGAAATGACTGAAATTCCCAGTTCACGGCACATGGCGATTATATTTTGATCGCGGACTCTGCCAAACGGCTCTGGATCTTGTTCGAATGTTAAATTTGTTATGCCCCATTGCTAAAATAAAGTAAAGCACACATATGCAATAATTCAAATTAAATAAAAATTTATTTATTATTTATTAATCAATTTAGTGATTTTCGCAATCTATTTTGATCATAAAATTTCTTTATTTTTATTACCACTATTATTATTATTATTATATTTATTAAAATAAAAAAAATAAATAAATAGTACTTTTATTGATTAGATTCTGTTCTATTAACTATTTTCTCTCATTTCATCTATATTTGATTTTCTTATATAGGTTAACAAGCTGCGGCCTTATCGCGCCAAATAAAATTGACTAGCGTTTTGGGTTCTATTCAGTAGTTTTCCCCAGTGGTCTTGGTCATCCTTAACATTACACAGGGTGTAACAACTATAAAACCTCTGGTATGTTAACATCCCTTGGAGGGATATAATCAATCAAGTGATTTTCCCTCTAAACGGAGTAGAGGTATTGTATGATCGTTTCTATATTGCCCTCTCAACCTCATTTTTGCTTGATTATTTGGATTGGAGGCCGCTACTTTTTATTTCAAGTAGCTTGAATGTAAATAAGTTGACCTGTTGCCAGGCGCATAACCGACCGACGTTTTGAAGTAAATTAATTTCCAGCTATAGAAACAATTTCAAATAATTTAAATGTATCTATTAATACAATAAAAAACAGCTATGGATATAATTAACATAAATATTTTTAATTTTAATTTATTTATAATATATAAGTATAGCATCTGAAAGAATGAATTTATGCAGGCATTGCAACTGTGACTTCAAAACACGTGGCGGGAGATTGATTATCGGCTCGATATCTGTCGTGCGACGAGGGAAGCACACATCGTAACTTTTTAAGAGTATATAAAAAAAGTTTAAGATTTTTTCTGTATCTTTTGATGTATAAATAAATATTCTACCATTTGTATTACGGTTTTTATTACTCTTCAAAATCCCGTCCACCTTTTTCGATGACCCTGTATAGATATACATAATAAAATCTTTAATAAACATTTTGTTAAAAATGTTAATTATAATAATATATAAATAATAATAATAATAATAATTTCCAATCAGTAATGTTTTGTTTTGGATCTTTAATATTACCTGTCATTTTAATTTATTAAAATTAAGAAAAAAAAAACTGATTAAAATGATTTTTCCCTTAAATGAGACCGATGAAGTACAATAAATCGATTCTTCACTTCAAATACCTTCACATAATAATGGAAATTTTCATAAAAATCTGTCACAATTTAAAGTGTTTTTTGTTTTAGACACCAAATATAAAAATATGATCACATTTCATCTACTAGTAATTAAGTATTTAAGTAAGTAAGTTCATCATTTCAAACTTCAAATAAATCTATATCTTTTATCGTATTATATTTAATTATGTAAAATTAGTATGAACCAATACCTACTGTATGATTTTTTTATTCAATTAAAATTAATATTACGAATAAAAGAAAAATAGAAAAATTATATATATAAAATAAAATGAAATTACAATACCTTGAATAATTTGGGTAATGCATCTGCTGGTTGTCCACGAATAACAAATAATCGAGAATTTAATTTTTGTAAACTCCGATCTAAATCTTCTAGGCATTGCAACAAAAATCTGGTGAGAAAATAATAATAATAATAATAAAATATCTATCATAAATTAATTTTAAAAATCATTATTTTACAAATTATATAAAATAAATAATTAAAAAAAAATTAAGTGTTTTATTTATAAATGCACTAAAATCTAAAAATAATTTTTCACTTCAACAACAATGGTCTAGATACTTTGAATAAAGAGCCTAATTCAAATGAATTAGTTAATTAATTTTCTAGGGATCTCTCAAATAATACGCTTCTACAAGAAAATTATTTTCTTGTTTTTAGTGCATTTATAAATAAAACACTAACTTAATTTTTTTTTTAATTATTTATTTTATTTTTAATTTTTTAGTAAATAAATTTTTAAGGTTTTAAGTTTTATTTTTATATACTTTGTGATTTTAAATAATATTTAATGGTGGGTTAAAATTTATTAATTAAATGGTTAATTAATTAATTAATTAAGAAAAGGAAAACTTTATTTCATATTCATGTATTGTCATCCAAATCTGAAAAGTGTGCAAAGTTTTAGTTTAATTGGTCAACTGCAACTGTGTTAAAAATGAGTTACTAGATTTGAACCATACAGACAACCAAACAAGTTAGATAATACACTGTAAAAATGAATTTTATCTGATAAAATATGTATACTGTAAATACAAGGGTCAAACCATAAGTAAAGTTCCCAATAAGCTACAGCCTATAGCCCAATAGGGAAAGTGCTAGACTAAATTCAACAACACTGCCCTGAGAAGTGGTTTTCTCACTCTCGAGCCCTTCGGTCTTCTATTCGCTACTTCGCTCAATGTTCACTTGGTAGCCATCAGAGGAGTTGTTATCCGGTTTGTCGATGTGTCGATGTATCTGAACTAACTGAGGTTAATGGTGAAGAGTGCATGTTCGTTCAGCACGTCCAGAAATAGTGCTGGGCTTTTGCTGAAAGTCGCACGGAAATTGACGATAAAGAACGGAGTGGAAGACCTCAGGTACAGAAGATTAAGTGTGAGCTGATCAAAAATTGTTCAACACATTCCTTAAGCTTCCCACGATGCAATTGAAAGAACTTTAATAAAAACGTTGGGGGGGGGGGGGGGCAAGGTGTGAGTGCTCGCTGGGTCCCTCGGACACAAGGAGCATCCCTTAACACTGCTTGCAAGTTTGTTCATCGTCACGAGAGATAAAACGTGAAAGAGATCACACGCTTTCTCAAACGACTTACTAGGAATAAATTAGCTGGAGTGTCTCCACTCGAGTATCTCGCAATTTGAATTGGATTAAATAACACGGCGAGATAGTAAAAAGCTGAAGCACCATCTTCAAAAGTGGAGACTATGTTGAAAAATAGACAACAGTGTAAACTTTCAAACTTTGTATAAATTAATAAAAATAAACAATGTTTTCTATTTGTAAACAAATATTAGAACCTTACTTTTGATAAAACCAATTAACAGATTGTATTGTATTAGATATAGATATTCTGAATTTTTAGTAGTATTTTTTTTTCTTTTTAATAGAATCTCAACAAAATTAAGACCTTCAAATTTTCTATTATATATTATATATATATATATATATTATAATACATAAGCATAAAAATGCCTTTTAATAGCGGAATGTCATTAAGACGCCATAAATAAACAAACATTTAGAACAATTATCTAAAAAGTGAACAATGTAATTGAAAGAGGATCACTTGATGGCATGGGACATTGTGTTATGTTTTCGAACTTTTCAAATGCTAATAAATTACATGTCATAAAATTTCTTAAAATTACGGAAAACTGAATATCAGTAGAGTGGTGTAGAGGGGGTGAATTATTGGAAAAGTAGCAAAAAGAAGAAGAAGAAACTAAAATATACTTGAATATTTATCATTTGTATTTTTAAATTTAAAAATAATTTTGTAATTAATAAACATTGTTTGATACATATATTATTAAAAAACAAAACAACAAATTATGGTGTACCATATTTTACGTAACATAGGTATGTATTGTAATTCATATCCAATATTTGTACTGCACTGTAGATTAAAGATTAATCAATTAATTAATAATAAGAATGCAATTTGAATAGCTCATATAATATATATGATATGATATGATAGTTCAATAAATAATGGGATTGATATGAAAGGTGATTGTATTCCCTTTCACTTATTTTTTCCCCAAGTTTTCAGGGTTAAATATCAAATACCTAGGTCAATTACATAATATTCAGAAACTTTAAAACATGTTTTAGTAAATATAAATATTATATTATGTGCCTAATTAATGAAATGTTTGAATAATTTATAATTTTATCATTTATATTTGTATTTTATAGAGAGATAAATAATATATAATAATTTATTTTTAAAAATCTGTCTATGATGATGATTACGTATCAACGTGATAATCAGTGATGTATTGGTAAAATAAGAAGTAAGGGAACGCATAGTGGGAGCAAAAACAATGTTCTATTTTCAGCAAACTATTTTTTTCCATATAAGTTTTTATTTTTTCTTATTCTTACTATACAAAATATTAACGAGCACAAAAAAAAAAGAAATTCTAATAGTAGATTTAAGTGGGAGTTGTCGGGACATGAAAAATACTGGAACGCGTTCCGGTTCTGAAAAAAGGTAAGGGAACGTCATTCCCCTGCATTCCCCTCCCAATACGCCATTGGTGATAATGGAAGTTTAGAGAGAAGAGTAGAGATACTATCAAATTGTGTGTGTGAATGTGTAATCCAGAAAGAAAAATTGATTTTCTTTAATTATAAAGTTGTACTAATTTGGGCTATGCTAGAACTCAACTTAGATATGTTAATACCCATTAATTTCGTAGCTGTCCTACATATAAAGAAATCCAAATTTTAGAATTTAGTATTTTGTATATATATACATACTTATTTAACATTTCTAATTTTAAATATTTTGGGTTTTTTAGAAATTTTGATAATTTTAAAAAGTTGTCAAAAAACAAAAACAATAACTTATATTTTACTTTTATTTATTATAATGTTTTTTTTTACTTCTCGATGTGTAAAATATAATGGAAATTGTTTACAAAATGGGAAGCTTTATATAATAACTTAATAACTCAAAATGTAAAATAAGTAATTTATTTATGTCTTATTTAAAGATTGTAAATTTTTATTTCAAATTTGAAAAATAATGGAAACTCTTCTTTTCTTTGCCTATTTTTAGAAAAGTTTATATTTTGAAATCTAATTAAGATTGTTTCTGTCTTGTTTTTTTTTTTTTTTTTTTATTATTCTTTTAATTGTTTTCTTTTTATTAACAAAAAATTCAAAGTGGAAGGAAGAGTGATTTATTTTACTATTGATAAATTTAAAAATAGAATTCTAAAAATTAATTATATATATATATATTAGGTTGTTTGTTACAACCAACCTTAAGGGAACACAACTGCTAGTCACGTTAAAAAGAAGCAAGTCACGTGGCTATGCATCCTTACTCACCCTTCGAAATGAATATTTAATTTATATATAAATATATGAATCAATAAAAGTGATTATTATTATTTTTTTGTTTAATCTTTTATAAATTAAAATAATATAAAATAAATATACATATGTATTTAAAAATATTTAATTTAAATGAGTCATATAAATTATCTAATTACATTATTATTTTAAAAGTAACTAAGTCAGTGTTTTCCAACCTGTGGGGCGCGCCCTCCCTGGGGGGCGCGAGACTGTTGTAAGGGGCGCGCGAATGTATTAGAATCAATTTTTTTCCTAAAATCTATAATATGTTTTTGCTTAATTGAGTGTGTGTGGGTGTGTAATGTGTATGTGTGATTTTGTAGTCTATTAAATAAATTACTATATTATGTGAGTATTTATGAAATGAGATTATTAGAAGAATTAAGGGGGTGTAAGTAAATGTGAGTGAATTGAATATTTTACAAAAAAATAAATCACTATTATATTATTATTAGATTGTTATTAAAATAAATAAAAAAAAAACAGGTGTATTTTTATTACTTAATACATAATTATTAAAATTATTAAATTATTATAAATTAAAATTTTATCATTTAAAAACAAATCAATAATTAAATAAATAAACGATATCCATTTAGTATATCAAATGATTTATTGTTAGATTGATAGATATTGAAAGATGAAGAATAATGAAGTGAAAAATATTAAAATATTAAAATAAATTATAATAATATTACATATGTATATATGTAATATATAATATTAGATTATAATAATAATAATAATAATTTAAAAATAAATGTAAAAATGAATTAAAATAAAATGAAAAGGACAAAGACACACACCTCCATTTGTTGATGCCTACATTGGATGATCCAGCAAACCAAGGATCCAAAATGAAAATACATCGAAATGTGGTTGCTCCTTTTAAACCATCTCGAAGACTTGGATTGTCATGAAGACGCAATCCTTTTCGAAACCAATGAACTGTATGTTTTTCTTGTAAATGATTCACTTCACACATTGTTATTATTATTATTAATATTATTATTATTATATATACTAGCCAGGATAATCATGAATCTTTATTAGAAACATTTTTATTCTTAGCTAATTAATTAATGTATTCGATTCAATTGGACAAGAAGCCATCGGTTACGATAAAGGAGGTGAAAGAGTAGATAGATAGTAGGTAGATGTTAGTTATAGGAAGGGATTGGAGGGATTTAAGGTCGTCTCGAAAAGTTAGCGAATCTCCTCTGGAGCCACGCCATGTTCAACGTGACTTATCACATGACCAGCCCCAGTCACGTTGCAAGGGGCATGGCAGCCTTCAATTCAATCAATGACACCGGCCTCTTTTCTACCTTCATCTTATATTTAGTTTGTTTGTTGTTTTTTTTGAAATATAACTCTAATTTCTCTCTTATATATATATATTTGTTTAAACCTTTTAAAAACAATATTCAAAGAATTTAGCACAGGGGTGTCTAAAAACCTTTTGAGATGCGGCCCAAATGCAAATTATGAAAATATTTAAATTTTTTCAATATGGTTCTAAAAAAAATAGTAAAATGATTTTGGGATTAGACTTTTAAATATTTTCGACTTTTTAAAATTTTTCAAAAAAAAAAAAAAAATATTTTTTTTTTTGCAATGTGGGCCTCGAATGGTCATAGTTTAGACACCCCTGATCTAGCACCTAATAATTTATATATTCTTTGAAATTTGACTGTCAATACTTTATTAACTTAGTTTTTATTCTCCCCTCCTTTCAATCTGTGAATAATTAATAATAATCATTTTATAGATACATAAACTAATAATATTTTAGAAGAAATATTCGTGTAATTCTATTATATAATGTGTCTTCATTTAATTAAGATAATGAATTATACTTTATTTTGTAATTTTGAAACATATAATTATCTTTATCTATATAAATGAAAAAAAAGGTTTTTGTCAGCACATGGCTCACTCAGAATTTAAAATTTTTTCCAAATCTTCACGTTTCATGACCTTTAAAATCCAAAGTATATATATATATATATATATATAAATATATCTAATTTTATCAAAATCCGTTGAATCGTCCAAGCTGTACAAATCTATATGGACAGACGGACGGACGGGTGGACAGACTTCATGTAAAAATACTTTTTTCTGTTAACAAAATGCATGATTCCTGGAGATATGTAAAAATCTCCACATGAAAACAATACATTCCCTTCATATCGTCGGTTGGTAAAAACATCGATAAAATGAGTTAATCATGTTCAATAACATGTGTTTCCTTCTCGAGCACCCACTACTGCTGAAATTCTTCTTGTCATCTTTATTATAATCTTTTAATCACTGATTTCCTTTAGATAGAATGGTTAAAATACATTATTTAATTGTTTAAAAGACTAAACACATCAAAATTTTGCAGCTTAGCCGGAGTTGCGTTAATCGTGTAGGGACGAAGCTACAGATACGTAGCCAATGATCTTCATCTTCAGCTTATGTTAGCCTTTTCTGGTGAGTTGACAGAAGAATAGGAAACTTTTTCTCAGGGCAAAAGATATTGATCTAAAATGAATAAATATCAAATTATTCTTTTTTTTATTTTATTTTAATTATAGTTTTTAAATAAATTGTATTAAATTAATGTCACATTTATTAAGAAAAGTTAAAATTTATTGTATATGATATTAAAAGTTTATTCAATAAATTTAAATTACATTTTATTAATTATTTTTATATAAAATTCTATATGCTCCACTTTTTTGGCCGGTGTAGTTGAATGATTCTAACCTCAAAATTTTTAAACAATTGATTTATTAGTGATAATTTCTGGGATAAAAATATTATGTGAAAATCGTTTTTTACGAAAATGCATATATTATTTTAGAAAACTATGAAACAACTAAAGGCTATAATTCTGTATTTTCTTTTAAATTAAAATAAAATTATTATTATTATTTCTCTGGAACTTGAATTAATCGACATTGATCTTGATTGTTCTCATATATATAATTTAATTAAATTAATTTAATTAAGTAAGTTCTTATATTTATAATTTAATTAAAAGCTTATTTATAGAGAAATTTAGTTTTTGTTGAAATTAATTTACGATTTTATCAATCTATTTAATTTTAATATTATAAGCATCTTGATCAATAAATTAATAAATTAATTTTATAAAACTTGAAATTTTTTTTGAATTTATTCTTGTGATTTTCAAATGTTTATATTTAAATTAAAAATATCTAATTTTATTTTAATTAATTAATTTTTTTAAAATGATTTTTTTTTATACTATAAATAACGATTAATAACGATAATATGATGTTCCCTAGGATACTCGAACCAATTGTTTAATTCACATTTTATTTTTTAAAATAAAATACAATTTTTATAAAAAAGATACTGTATTGATTTAATTATTTTTATATATTTCGTTTACACATTATATAAAAAAAATTACATTGATAAAATAATTTGGAATAAAAATATATATAATAATTATACAGTATATAATTTATATTGAAATTTAAAGTTAAATAATTATAATCTTTTAATATTATTTATTATTAAATACGATAAAAATGAAATTTTATAAACCCCACAAAAATAAATTCTTTCATAATTGATAGATGGCGTTATATGTCTTCCGGAAATTTACTCGCTAACTTGTGGTCTGTGCTCGTTCACTGCATCTTTACTTTTCGCTGAGGTAACATATATTTTTTTTAGCTTTTAAAATAATTTTTTTTTTAACTTTTTATTTAAATTTATTTTAAGTCTTCATTTTGATTTCAAATTATTTTTTATAAAAAAATTTAATTGAAACTAAAGACACATTCGAATTTATTTTTAAATATGTTACTATTGATATTTGATAAAATTTATTTTCTTTTATTTCAGTCCTTAAATATTTTCCTTACTTTCATAAAATGGGTAGGGAGGACAAAGCAACCTGGAAGTCAAACTACTTCACTAAGCTTATTGTAAGTTTTTTTTTGTTTATTACACTACATTAATGATTTATATTTATATATTATATATACACAAAAACTATGATGATAAATAATAATTTGAATTTTTCTCATTGCTCTAGATCCAGAAATGGATGAACCCACTAGAGTTGGAGAAATTTTATGAAATTCAAAGCCTTTAAGGCAGTCTGATTTATTTATATATATTTATATTGATATTAAATTTGATATTACAAAAAAAAAAGAATTTAGTAAACACGTGTTTTTAATTTATATTAGTTATATAATAATAATATAAATATAATTAAATCAGTTTGTTTATCTATTTAAACTAATTGTAATATTAAAGACAATTGATTTAAAAGAAGGAAAATTAAAATTTAATTTAAATTTAAATGAAGTTAAAAAAAAATTGAGGTTAGGTTAGGTTTCTCACACGTAATCAAAATTAATTCGACTAGCTAGATTTTTGTTTTATTTACACATATAATTTTATTTTATTTTTTCAGCAACTTTTGGATGAATATCCAAAATGTTTTATTGTTGGTGCAGACAATGTCGGTTCCAAACAAATGCAACAGATTCGCATGTCTCTTCGGGGCTCAGCTGTTGTCCTCATGGGTAAAAACACGATGATGCGTAAAGCTATTCGTGGGCATATTGAATGCAATCCAGCACTCGAAAAGTTAGTATATATATATATATATATATAATTTCAATAGATTAAATTCAATTAAAAAATAATTGAAATCTCTTTTCATCCACCTGTATGATTTACTATTTAATTAATCATATTAGGTCAGCAATAAAGAGAAAAGTAATATATAATAATAATTAAATTTTCCTAAATATTATTAAAAATATTTTTGATGTTGATTATTATTATAACAATTTGATTTGCAAATTTAACAATATAATTTTTAAAATGTTTATAAATGATTTATTTTTAATTATTTTTTTTTTTTTATTTTCAGATTATTACCACATATTCGTGGAAATGTCGGTTTTGTATTTACTCGTGGAGATTTGGTTGAAGTCCGTGATAAATTGCTTGAGAATAAAGTTCGTGCACCTGCAAGAAACGGTGCTATTGCTCCATGTCCAGTTATTATTCCAGCACAAAACACTGGACTTGGACCTGAAAAAACATCTTTTTTCCAAGCTCTTTCTATTCCTACTAAAATTTCTAAAGGAACGATTGAAATTATTGTAAGTTAAATATGAGTTTATATTAATTCTTATAAAATGAAAGAATAACACATCCAATTAACTGAATTATTCTAACTTTTAATGTTTTTTTTATAGCCTCTTAATTATCTATCATGCCTATTTAAAGATATTAATATTAATTTATTATCCATTCTCTCTGTTTCTGTCGGTCATTTTTTTAACTTAACTGATATATTTATATTTCAATTGATTTTTTTCCCCCTTAATTCTGATTCATTTCAGATAAACTTTGATATTCTTAAAATTAATATGATGATAAAACATTATGCTAAGTTTTTGAATTATTTGTTAGAGCTAGAAATGGCTGAACCCACTAACAAATACAAAAACAATGATTATATTAGCATTTTTTGCAGTCTGATTATTGTAATTAATTCTTAAAATAAATACAAATAATTTTTACTTTTTTATAATCAAATTATTTTAAGGATTAATTAATTTATTTACCCTTTATTTTAACAAAAATAATTTAGATAAAACTTTTTATTAAAATAAATAAAATGCATTTATTTTTTTTTACAGAACGATGTGCATATTCTTAAAGAGGGTGACAAAGTCGGAGCTTCTGATGCCACTCTTCTCAATATGTTAAACATTTCTCCATTTTCATATGGTTTAATTGTTCAAATGGTTTACGATTCTGGCACTACTTTTGAGCCAGCTATCTTAGATATTAAACCTGAAGATCTTCGTGTTAAATTTATGGAGGTAATATTTCTTCTTTTTTTTTTCTCTCTCTCTCTCTCTCTCTCAAATATCAATTATATAAATATCTAAATGTTGTAATTTTGATTTAAATGATGCTTAAGACATTTGAAATCATTGATTTTATTTTGATGACAATCTTTTTCACTGATAAATCAATTATAAATAAAATATTAATATTTAAAAGAAAAGACATAATTAAATTAATTATAATTGAATTATATGTATTGCTCCATTAGGGTGTTTCCCGTCTTGCTGCTGTATGTCTGCAAATTGGTTATCCAACCATTGCTTCAGCTCCTCACAGCATTGTCAACGGATTTAAGAATCTTCTTGCCGTGGCAGCTGCTACTGAAATTGAATTTAAGGAAGCAGAAACCGTCAAAGAATATCTTAAAGATCCATCCAAGTTTGCTGCTGCAGCCGCTGCGGCCCCCGCTGCTGCTGCAGCTGCTGCCCCTGCAGAAGTCAAGAAAGAAGAAAAGAAAGAGGAATCAGAGAGCGAAGATGATGACATGGGTTTCGGCTTATTTGACTAGAGAATTGGTCGCATTTCATGGAACCAGACCGTCAATAAATAACATTTTATAAAAAAAAATTCTTTCATCCTTCACCCTATATATTTCCTTTTCTTTTTCTACTTATGATTAATTTTAAGAGCAAACACACACACAAAGCCCAGGATTAGAAATTAGTCGATAAATACGATTAATAATTATATTAGAATATATATATATATATACACTACATTAAAATAATTATTATACTGGTTGGGACAAGATCTTCCACATTTTAAAAAAGTAAAAAATGGAAATATATTTTGGTTTTAAAAAATAAATCGCACGTTGTCAACCCGTAAGAAGCGACGTAGTATTTCATAGACATTTTGGTTTCCTAATAAACGTACCCTTAGCTTATAGGAAAAAACAATGGATTTCTAATTTGTGAGTAACTGGATCACACACTGAAAAGAAAAATTGCAACACAAACTGTAAAAATGACACTGCACTGGATTTATTTTTCATGCCGAGTTAAAACTTCATCCTCTCAGTATGATGTTGGTTTAAGAACTATTCGAAAGAAATAATACGCGCGGAATTTGTAATTCCTAACAATATTCTGTGTTTAATGCAAATCTAAATTTTAATTAATATATAAATTTTAAATAAACGAATTCGGAAGCTCTCGTCTTACTTCGGGTCAATTCGAGTCTCGTGACCCACGCCCGGAGGTTTTTTGAGCGGGAGTCTTTCGCCCCGACATGGTTGAACAATATATTGTCTTCTAGAAACTTCGACTTTAACGAATTTCAACAACCCACTACTACATCACCTATTCTTCTAAATTCCATCCTCATTATTTGCATTTCATTATTTACAATAGGATCATATAATCGTAATTAATTATAATATAAGGTTACACAAAACGAAAGGTATTTATTTAAATATATATATCCGAATGATCCGTTCATTGCTAGCAGATCATTCAATACATTTATATTACGCCTTTTGGCTATTATCATTCATTAAGTCCCTGGATTGTTATTATACAATCCAATCGACTCAAGGGCGGTGTTTATCACCCCCATAGCGTTCTCGCCATGAGACGGTTTTACCATATACATCATACTGATTCATTCATATAATCAGTATCTTGATCATAAAGCCCTTTCTCTATATTTACAAATTCATTCATACTCATATATAGATATTGTTTCATTCATATAATCAGTATCTTGAAAATAACTAAATCCATTTAGATCATATTTTTATTAAGAAACGTTACACTCCTTCCTATATCTTTATAATTTTACATCAATTGAAACGTTTTCAGCGAGTTTTTTTTATCACAGCCTTCATCGTGAGATTTTTCTCCCTTTTTTGAGGCAAATAAATTCTCCATATACACCCCAAATTGAGTATAATTATTAATAATACCTAGTCACATCTAATCCTAATCCATACATTATTTTTTATAGCAACTTTAAACCCAAGCACGAAAATTAGGACAAGAACTAGTTTTCGACAATACATCCTGATTTCTTTAAATTTTTTTTTTTAACTTAAAAAACCCTTAAAATATATAATATATTTTATTATATATATACTTTTATCCCTTTTCAAAATGATTCTCTACCCGTTTTAATATTCTTATTGGGAATTTAAAAGGTATATACATCATAAAACTAATCTATAGGAATGGTCTGTGGGTGACTTTCCCTACCCCTCATTGCATTTTTGAGTTTAAATATTTTTTTTAATTTAACATTAAATATTGGAAATGGCAGAGATCCTCTTTTAGAAACTTTCAAAGGAAATTACAAAAAAAAAAAAATGATTTTTGCTCCTTTTTTGTAATTTTTAAAGGTTTGAACGTAAGAGATAATTAAAAAAGTATTATTTATTTATCTAGTTACTGTACAAAAAGTTGGTGTTTAGTAGTTAACACTGTTTCTGCAGGTGTATTGCATACCTAACGCGTGACCATTTATTTTTTTCCTAAAAATGGGACATTTTTTAATTTTCGGTAATAGTTTGGGGGGAGGCTATGAAGAAAACGTATATTTTTCATTATTTCTGTTTATTATAATGAAAATAACTGGAAAAATATAGTAAATAATATAACAATAACTTAGTAAATATAATAAATTTAAAATAAGGGACAAGCTACCTGAAAACGGGACGTATGGTCACTATGCATAGCCCTTCAGTGTGAGTTTTTTTTTTGTTATTAATAAACGCGCGACGCCTGTGGAGATCCTAGACACTTTTAAAGTCCCCTTGGCGCTTTGAGCCTTTAGTGCAGAGGTTCTTAAACTGTGGTCCGCGGACCCCTGGGGGTCCGCGAAGCCTTTACTGGGGGTCCGCAAAGCCATCGTACAGGTGCACGAGAAAATGATGAGTCGGTTAAAACTTTATTTAATATAAAAGAAGCGATGGCATGGCTTTGTGAGGAAACAGAGATCAAATACCCAAATTCAACGAAATGTGCAAGAAAACTATTGCTACCTTTTCTATCTTCATATTTAGCTGAATTTTCTTTCTTCAATATCATAATTTCTAATAAAATGTGTTCTACTATATGCAAAAAAATCGTTATTCACCAATCACTGTTAGAAATATCCATCATATATCCTTGTTCTTATGAGATCGTAAGCCAGAAATTAACTAATAAAATGACGTAAAGTACCTAAAGTTGGGATGGGGTCCGTCAAAAATTTTTTTTTCAAGTGGGGGTCCGCGGAGTACAAAGGTTTAAGAACCTCTGCTTTAGTGTATGGGAAATTTAGTATTTTTATCTACATATTACATATTTATATATATTCATAATTTACTTTTATGATTTTATTCCCAACAATCCCTTGATGTCAATACTGTAAAGACTAATTCCAAATCAAAGACAAAAAAAATGGGAAAGAATATAGTGAAAAGAAAAAAAAAGATTTTTTATTGCCATCGTCAAACTCATAACTTTATCATCTTTTAATTTAGATATTTCAATAGTAGTAGTACTTCCAATATACAAATGTTGGCCAACTGAAGTGCAAATTAGTATTATCTATGAGGTCTATAAGTTTCTTTAAAAATTTTATATTCAAAATATCTCCAATCATCACTTGCGTGTCAAGAATCTCCTCACGCTACACTAAATTAAGAAACAGTGTTCAAATTCTCTCTGGTCTCCCTATATATATAAATTATACCACTCTCCACAAAATCAATAAAAATATATTCTTGACAATGTTTTTTATAATTTAAATATTTCATCTTTCAAATAAATTGATGCTAAGAACAAATCCTATTTAAAATCATAAATAAATATCAATTAGTAATATTTCTATCTAACTGGACTCTATAAACTATAAATAAAAAAAAAAGGATAAAATTGAAATTTTAAAGGAAATAAATAATATTTAGGTTTTTTTTTATATTAAATAACAATTTCTAATTTATTTTATTTAATCTTGAGAAAATATAATTCTTGGCATCACATTCAGTTGTACTTTCCAGAAGAGCGATTTTTTTTTAAACAAGTAAATTATTAAAATCTCAACCAATCACTTTTTTTAAACATCCAACATTCAAACAAGATTTTTTTAAGAAATATATCTAAAATAGGAATTCTATTACACAGATTTTCATCTCTTATCTCTCAACTGCACATGATAGTATAAACAAACATAAATTATTAATTTAACGATACATAGAAATTATATATATATATATAATGATGATAATAATAATAATAATAATAAAAACTACAAGGAAATACTGTTTACATTTATTTATAAATTTTAATTTTTTTTATTTTATTTTTAAATAGCTAAATTAGTCCTGTAAAAGTAGTAGTTTTAATAGAAAAAATGTAAATATAAATATGTTAGAAAGGCCTATAAAATCATTTTACAACTTAAACTAAATTGAAAGAAAGTAATAATACTTTATTTAAATTTGACGACAAGTGTCTTTCATGATAAAGAATTTTCACAGAAAATACACTAGTCCATCCCCATCGGACATTTTGTCCTTGAGACTTCTTCAGTATGTTTCAAATACTGTAAATAGGATTCATATGTATAAAATAATAAAATATTGTATCGTTATGGATTGATTTATTTTTCTTTTACTTTTTGAATCTTTTTAAAAAGTGTGTGTAAAGAAGGTGATCCCTTACTATCTCAGACAAATAAGAAAATCACAGTAAAGAGGAAACGCATCATGCGTAAAGTTGTCCTATTTTATTAACCTTCGGTGAGTATTTCTTTTAAAAGACGTTTTAGACTATCAAGGCCTGTAAGGAAACCACCGTCTGGTCCCTGATGTATGGGTCCATGGACATTGGAGGATCCTGGAGTCTTTGCGAAAGTTGTGTGGGCAAAATCAATCATACGGACATCAACTTGTGGCAATTGGTCGGACGAGCCTGAATTATTAGTACCAGAACCTGATGGGGCATTAAGATCATGATTTGGGCGGTCTCGTACACGAAGATGTTTCAACCGTTGAGCTGCAACACCCAATTCAGGAAGTTCCCCACGAGCACGTTTGGTGGCTAATGAACTTTCATCATCCGAAACTTCACTATCATCAGTGACTCGACTGGCATTTATCGATCCCAATGAACAATCACCACCATTATATACAAGCCAACTATCGCCACTGCAACTTCCTCTGCTACTCTCATTACAATCAACATTTCCAATATTCGAAGTGCTACCTGAAACTTCTCTTATTGGTGGATCCATAAATACTGTTTCTTCAGATATTGGAAAAAATCTACAAAAATAAAATCAATAAATATTAATTAATTTAATCATTTAGAGAAATGAATAATGGAAGAAAGAAACTAAGTCCAGATACATCAATTTTGAAATACAAAATGAAAAAAATAGAAACTCTTAAGAAATACAATCACAAAAGAGATTTATTTGTTTCTAGTTTATAATATATATATATATATATATATATTAGAAAAAATAAACAATTCTAACCGATTGGCTCCTCTTGCTGCTGCTTCAGCAAATCCTCGATGATGAGCTGCTTCACTCACATCACAACTTCCATCACTTAATACCTGATCATGATCGACAACAACTTCATCGTCATGTAATGAGTCATGGATAACATCGCCGCCACTTGAAAGTTCATGCAGGTCCTCTGGAGCTGGTGGAACTAATTTTGTTTCTTGATTGTCATAACCTTCATAAACTACAAGCAACGAACTAAAAAAATAAAAAAAAATATACTTTTATTTATTACATGTTTCTATATCTATCTATCTATCTAATCTTATTAAACTAGCAAATATATAAAGATAATTATATATATTTCTAACGTTAAAAAAAAAAGAAAAATTATATTTAATGTTTTTTTTCTTAATTAAAGTAATTAGTGTCAAAAAATTGCAAAGATTTAAGGTGGCTTTAGAAAACATGATACATATTTATACGAGATTTGTTCAAAAGAAAAGGTGAATTTTGAATTATTTCGAATCATGAAATTTGGTACGTGGGCATTATTCAAAATTCATAGTTTTCTTTCAACTTTTGAGAAATGTAGCTTATCCGGAAGTGGTTCATTACCTACCACGTTTTCATTATTTTTTCCTCTAAACTGCCCGTAAAAATAAAGATATATGTTTGATAGTTTTTCACATGATTAAAAATGATTAAAAATTGTATAAAACTGTTATATATAGAATTTCAGCTTGATTGAATCGCTGAAAGTACCAGAATTAATTTTTTAATACGACAAAGTCACGCGCCTGCACGTGACGTGGTGCCATCAACAAAGAGCCAAACACGCGCTGGTTCAATAAATATTATTTATTAATTTTAATTTATAATTTATAATTAATTAAATTTAATTGAAATATCTAATATAGTATATGTTAATTAATCCAATTCAAATTGCGAGATAGTCGAGTGGAGACACTCCAGATTTTTTTCTTTTTTTTTTAATTTAAAGATATAGGTAGGTAAAATTTATTTTAAATTCTAAAGTTCTAAAGAATGAACAGACAAAAAGGCTTAGTAATTAATTATCTTACCATGAATAAAAGCGATAACTACTCTGTCGTTCTATTGCACGTCGTAATTCCTCTAAAAGTGCCAACACACGACTAACCACTTGATTTCTTAAACGAAATCCATTATGAAAAAATCGTCTTAATGCACCACGCAATCCTGCTTCGTCTAATTCACGTCCCCAATATTTATCTCGTTTAACATAATGCTCTGTATCTGTTTGGTAAACCTATAAATAAAATATTAAAAAAATGATAAATTAATAATTACACATATTATAACAATATAATAATAATAATTATCATTAAATCAATAATTTTTAGGAGAGAATATTTATTTAATTTCTAATGTTGATTCTGTAATATAAATTATAGATAACAATCATATTTCAATTACATTTTTTTTTATTTATTGATATTGTATTGAAGTGATGTTCTTAACCCCTCAAGCCGGGAACCCGAGTACGTACTCGCGCGACAAGATCTATCGTAACGGTGGGACCCCGAGTCCGTACTCACCGGCTTCCAGCGTTTATATAAATATGCATTTCTCTGCCATCTCTCGATCAATTTTGAAAAATTTTGCACTTTTTAAAACTACAATAATTACATATAAGGGAATTTTATAAATAAAACTATTTATTGTAAATTTATTCAAAAAAATATAAAAAATACACAACGTTTCGATTGCACTGGACGCTCGGACAGTGCAGTCGCTCGATAATGATAGCAGAAGTAGCAATCGAAACGTTGTGTATTTTTTGTATTTTTACTTTCCCGCATACTTCGTATAAGGGAAGTATTGGAATCGTCAAAAATTTCGACTTCGAGATTTCGATAGATCTTGACGTTTTAGACCTCCCTGAGTCGGAAAATACCATTTTTCGAATTATGTCTGTGTGTGTGTGTGTATGTATGTATGTAATGTCTGTGAGCAAATTTACTCAAAAACTAATCAAGCTAGGACTTCGAAATTTGGTTCACCGATATTATTCACCTATTTCTATCAAAATTTCGTCAAAATCGGTTAACCGGAAGTGGTACTTTACCTACACTGGTTGCGTTTACCTTCAAGTAAAGTACCAGTTTGCTTCGAGATATTTGCTTCCTATTTTGTATATAGTTTAAAAATATGAAAAAAATTCAGATACCAAATTTCATCATGATCTGACTACCGGAAGTGACATTTTACCTATACAAGTAGCGTTAGGTGTAGATTATAAATATATATAATAGTGTTAAACCATTTTACTTTATAATTTAAATTAATTAGTTTGTTTATTTTTATTGTTGTTAAAACATAATAATAATAACCTAATTACCTATTTATATGCGGGAATGTCTAGGGGAGGACACTCCTGATTTTTTTGAATAAGTTTACAATAACAAATATCAATATGTGGTTTTATTTACAAAATTCTCTTATCAATAAAAACACCAAAGCTTTAATAATTTAATATTTACAATAATTACACTTTCTCGTTTTCCCCCCTTTTTTTATTGTTTTTTTTTCGAACACATATTTTTTTAAAGAAAAACTTGGTTTTTTTCGAGAGTCTTCAAAGCTAAGCTGAATAATTTTTTTGTATACAAAGAAACATCTTCCCTTGACATTTCTTTTGAAAATTTCACAAATTTATATTGAGTAGTTTATGAGATGTTAATTATTTTCGGTACGAGTGCAAGAAAGTTCTTTTTTCGTTCATTTAATTCCCGCTGGAGCGCTGGCATAGGAAAATTGACTTCCCGGTTGAGGGGTTAAAAAAAAACAAAACTAGGAAGAGATAATTTGGTAACCATTCCAAAAGGGTTGATTAAATATTAATTAATTAATGAATACCTGCATGCCACATAAACGTACACCCAATGATGCACTCGTGCTTGCTAAACATTTTGCCATTTGTTTACTACGCTTTTCAGCAGAGGCATCATCTCCATGTTGTCTTGTGCCCATTTTAAGATCCAAAACACACGGTTGCTTATAACGACATGTAATATTTTCCAATAATAAAAAATCTTTTTAATTATGTTAAAGAAATTTTAAAATTTGTATTATTATTATTATTTCCTATGTTATAAAAAAGGATACATTGCTTATTCGTGTTATCATGATGGGATATACTCTTGAGAACTTCACCTGGGGAACTATTACGATGCACTTTCATCCTGTTAACATAAATTAATTAGATTAATAATCAAATAATAAATAATTAAACAATAAAAAAATTACAAAAATAATTATTAATTAATTAAATATATATTTGTTTTTGTTTATATTTTTTTTAGCCAACCTGTTTTGAAATCCATATACATTTTTTTTTTATTCATTCGTATTCTTGTTAACAAAACTTATTAACTATTGACTTTTAATAAATAGAAAAAAACAAAAAAATGAATAAATCATTTATTTTATTTTTTAAATATATATCTATATACATTATATAATGTAAATAAGAAAAAAAGGGAACGAATTTGCTTTTTTTTATTTCTTTTATTTAAAAAAAAAATAAATACAACAATAAATAAAATTTATATATTATGTTATTTGTAATTAAAATATATTTATAAAATATATATAAATCACATTGTATTTCACTTATAAAATATATTACTTATATAAATAAAACAATCACACATTCAGGAGCACTGATCACAAAAGTATTATTATTATTATTATTATTATTATTATCACCTTTAACACATTCCCGCCGACATGTACCACCGGTGGCTCATGCCGCCACATAAAATAAATGGACAAATTATGGAGCCGGCGGAAATGTGTTAAAAGATTTATTCCATAATATATATAAATGATGTCTATTAAGATGCAATAAGTAACTGATTGATATTTGTAGTATTTTATTTTCAATGATCATCAAATGGATTGGCAAGGATCAACTGTCACATACACAACAGCCACAATAAAAGAAAGTTGACAAATGTTAGTGTTTTCACTTTTGAACCAATACTTACTTAAGGACGTCATTTCTTTTGCGTTTGCTGCTCGCATGGCTACCACTTCCAGATGCATACTGGTGATGGTGATTATGATGATTATTATGATGATGGTCCCGGAAGTTGGGACTAAAACGTTTCTCTAATTTTGTTCCAGCTGATTGGCTCGCCTGCATTACGCCTGCAACAGTCCACCCCAAGGGCGTTATTCATTTTCATTCCTTAATTGTTTACATTAGTAATAATACTAATAATATCAATTTATTTTATAGAATTTATATTTATTGATTTTTTTTTTTTTACTTTACATATTAATACTTTTAAATATTAATATCATATAAATTCATGCAATATGATTTAATGGATATATTAAAATAAAATTAAAATAAAAATCTTGATTATTTATTAAATTGATGAAAATGTTATTATCATATAATAAGTATATTTGTTTCAATTATATTTTATTTTCTAATAAATTAATAAATCCAAGAAAAAAAAAATATATTTAATCATTTAAATATTCAGTAATTGTTTACATAAAGGGAAGCTTCAGGGATTTGTATGAAATTTTACCAGTTCATTCCTTTTTTAATTCCAAAGAAACTTTCCTTTTCCAATATTTCTTAAACTATTCTAGTTTAAGAGAAAAAAAATTATTAAAGTTTGACAGATAAACCAGGGCCGTCCTAAGATTTTCGGCGCCCGTGGGCTCCTAAAATTTTGCGCCCCTTTTCATAAGAAATTACACAGAATGGTTAGTAAAAATATATAAACTAATAAAAAAATGCCGCCCCCAGAAGGCTTGCGCCCTAGGGCTATAGCCCAATTAGCCCTGTGGTTAGGGCGGCCCTGAGATAAACTAATTATGAATGAGAAGCCATTTAATAATGATTTATTGACTAATTCACAAATTATTCACTTATTCACTAATTTTCTGTTTTTTCAGTTTGCTTTATATATAGAAAAGTTATTTAATTAATTAATTTTCATATATTCAAACCGAACTGAAAAGAACAGAAAATTAGTGGAGCCCTCTGCTGGCTAAATTAATAAAATACGGTAGCTAAATAGAATGTAAATCAGGGATGTCTAAACTATGACCATTCGAGGGCCACATTGCAAAAAAAAAAAAAATGCTGGGCCGCACATAAATATCATTTTACCTTTATTTTTAGATCCATATTGAAAAAATCTAAATATTTTCATAATTTGCGTTTGGGCCGCAGTTTAGACACCCCTGATGTAAATGGATTTATATTTGCAAATTTTAATAATTTTTATCTCTTAAACTAGAAGAGACCGAGAAATATTGTATAATGAAAGTTTCTTTGTAATTAAGAAAGGAATCCACTGGCAAATTTCATCGAAATCCCTGAAGCTTCCCATTTTGTAAACAATTACCAAATATTCATTTGAATATCAATTGGATTAAGGATAAAAAAAAATAAGGCATATTTTTTTAAATTTTAGCCATATTCATTGAATTATTGTTTCTCGGAAAGGGTTTCTTAATCAAGAAAATAAATAAATAAATAATATACCTATTATATGAATAAATAAATTGAAATTTTATTAAAAATTGAGTAAGGCCTTTCTTAAAGAAAAATTATTTGAAAATTTTGATATGATTATATTATAATAAATTGTTTATTTATTTTCAACTATAAAATTTCTTTAGTTAAAAAAAAAATTATTTCAAATGAAGAAAATAAAATATGACATACAAAATAAAAACAAAATTTGATAAAAATTGTTTTTATGCTTCAGTATTTTTGTTTTCTTTTTTATTATTCTTATATATTAATTTAACATTAGAAAAACAGCAAATAAAAACAAAATCTATACTGAAGCTCTTTTATTATTTTATTAACAATATTATTATAAGTATTATTTATTTATTATTTTTTTTAAATATTTTCAAATAATCTTTATAGCAAACACAATGAAGTGTGTCGAAATGTAATAATAATTTATATATATTTTAGATATGAAATAAAGAAAAAAGACAAAAAAAAAACATAGATTGTCATCGTCTCTGTTGAGTTCGGACCGATACAAACCCTCTTCGCGGTTGGAATTCTTGCTTTCTTTCAAGTCTCAGACACGCGAATGTGTATGAATGTTTGTATCCGGGACACGTTTTGAATCCGGAACACACACGGACGCTGCTGATGCCCGGGCCGAGGACATAGAAAAACAGGGAAAACCGTGGTTGTGGTTGTAACGCCCTTGACGGGACGTTTATAACACTATCCAAACCCCCCTACCCCAAATTATTCCAAACCCCCGCACCATTTAAATTAAGTTGAAATTAATTTTGCAACCCAACAACAACAACAATAATAATAATAATAATAATAATAATAATAATAAAATAAATAACAAAAAGAAAATATAGAAATGAGAATGGGACAAGACAAGGCTCACTGTAGAAATAACGGAAATGAACAGACGCAATGACAGCGGATGTTTCTATAGATATAGATATTAAATTATTAAAGCTTGGTGGCTGTTTTTATTTATAAGGGAATTTTGTAAATGCATCCACATATTGATATTTTTATTGTAAATTTATTCAAAAAAATACAAAAAATTTACAATAAAAAATATCAATATGTGGTTCTATTTACAAAATTCCCTTATAAATAGATATAGTTAGTTCAATAGCTAATAGATAGAGAATTATAGAATTAGAGAGATAGAAATGCCTGGCTTGGAAAATTATTCATAATATATATCTAACACTTCTTATAGCTTAATCAAAATTGTAATAGTTTCTTTATAATCAAAAGAAATAAATGAATCCATTGAGATTATTAAATAAATTTTAAAAACTTTCTTAAAAAATAAAAAAAAAATTCAATCCAATCAAAAATTTACTTTTGTATTATAGAAATATTTTTCCATTAAAATAATTTAAAAGTTTAAGTAATCAGGAAAAAAAACGAAAAAACATTTTGATAATATATAATATTTATACAAATTTTAATGATTTAAGTAATTTTTTAAAGAAATTCTTTAAAATAGATTTAGATTAGAATTTAAATTAGAAATAGAAAAACAAAAATGCAGAAATTGTGAAAATTAGAAAGTGAATCAATAAAATATGTCAATTACGTCACTGCTATTTTATTTTTTGTTCAGTAATCTAAATCGATAATGAAGAACATTAGCAAATATTTTAATTAATATAACTTGATGGTGTAATTGATTGTGTGTGTTGAAACATTCCATTGCTAGTTCTGGAATTATTTGTAAGGTTAGCAAAGATGTTAACGTTATTAAATTATTAAAGCTTTGGTGGCTGTTTTTATTTTTATAAGGGAATTTTGTAGATAAAACCACATATTGATATTTGTTATTGTAAATTTATTCAAAAAATACACTACGTTTGGATTGCTACTTCTGCAATCGATTTTTTTGGTATTTTTTTGAATAAATTTACAATAACAAATATCAATATGTGGTACTATTTACAAAATTCCCTTATATTAACGTTATATAGACAAAATATATGTTGAATCGTGTTCATAAAATGTTTATCTGTTTTTTTTAATTGATAACAAACAATTACACGATAACATTTAATCATTTTCTTGAAGTAATATTTCTCTCTATAAATTCATATAAAAAAAAAACAACTTCTTTTAAGTTTGGTTTTATGCCTGACTATTTTGTGCCTATTGATCTTAGGTGATGTTAGTGGTCCATTGAGATATATATATAGAAAGAGAGAAAGAGAGGGAAGAGGTGGGGTGTAGTGGAGGATGAAAGGCGAAGAGAGAGGGAATCAAGTGTTTTTTGCCGTCTGCGCCAGCCTCCATTCTGATGTATTGATCAGAAAGGACAGATTTAGGTGGGGCGCGTCGAATCTCCCTTTCAGCCATGTGACCAGTAAGAAAAAGAAACACTTCCATTCACAAAAATTGACTTTACGATTGTAACTAAAATAGATGAACCAATAAAGATATTTATTTCACTTTTATTATTACTTCTTTCTTCATTTAATTTTAATTAACAAGTCAAAGAAAAAAAAAGAATTATTGAAAATTCGCCGTGTGTCTTTTAAATAAATAAATAATGACTTGGATTAAATGAAACAAACCTTTCTAAAATGCTTCGATACCTTCTCCTTCAAATTTATAAATTGTTAATTTTTTTTTTGTATGGTATCTTGATCATATTAATTTTAACCTTTTGGAAATAATAAATGTTTTCCATTGGACAAATATGGAGGGCATTCCGATGTTGATTTGACTGTTAAATAAAAAGTATTGAAAGTATTGTATGGGAGGAAATGAACAGGCACTTGGATTGTCCTCGTGATGAATAAAATTATGTTGTCATAGTTTTAGACTTTCTAACAGTATCAGTTTTATATGGAAAGCAAAAAAACTTTGTTTTTAACTTTTCTGCTGTTTCATATATGCACATATATTTCATAAACATACTCTCTTTTATTATCATATTTTCATATTTAATAGACACACTCAGAAAACTATATTAGATAGGGTAAAGTATACAGTCATTGGCCCCCTATCACTAAAACACAAATAATAAGAGATTTTTATTTTAAAAATTGGACTATTAACTATGGTTATGTAATCGTTGGTTGTATGGTTGTATAATACCTGGGCCAGCAGTTTCCAACCTGTGGGGCGCACCCCTTTGGGGGGCGCGAAGGAATTAGAACCAATTTCAAGTGCCCGCGAAGGCAATTCAAGTACCCACAAACTTTTGAAAATAATCTTTTCAACTTTTTTCAATGATTTTGTGGCCAAACTTTTGAACATTTTCGATTTTTTTCAATTTTTTTCAGTATGGTTCTTAAAAAAAAAAGAAAAAGAAAAAGGTCAGATGATTTTGCGATGCTCTGAACCATGGCCCACCCCTTGTTATATTATTTCAGAAATGTGCCCGACTATTGAAAAAGGAAATTAGATTACAAAAATTAAAGGGGCGCAAGAATTTTTTTTAGAAAAAGGGGGGCGCCGGTACAGAAAGGTTGGAAACCACTGACCTAGGTCAATAACTGTATTTTTTAGGATTTTTGCTTGCTTATTGAAAATGTCATGAGAAAATGATTTTTTTATTCATCGAAATGCTCATAGTATCTATGATCTGCAAACCTAATTTGACACAGATATGCATTAAAGACTGCTAGGAATTGCTTAATGGAGCCAACGACTGTATACTTTACCCTATCCATTTTTATTATTTTTAATTTATTATAGAAAAGCAAAAAAAAAAACTTTAAAAGATCATCTATCTTTAATTATTATTCTCTCAATAGTATTATTTTCTATTTATTCATCTTATTTTTCAATATATATACTTGAAGAAAGAAAGAAATTGTAAATATCAAGTCCAAGTCACATGACTGTAATTTCTTTATATATATATATATATATATAACTTATATATATGTATTTATATAAACTACAGTGAACCTTGTTTAGAAAATTTAATTCCCTAATGAAAAAAAGCAAAAGCAAACAAATCAATAAATAAAAATATAAAATAAAAAAAAAAAAAAAAAAAAAAAGTAAATGAATAAGAGAAAATAAAAAAAAAATTCAATTCCCCAGAAAAAAATAATATAAGATTTATATCTTATAGATATATATGTAATATAAGTATAAAGATAGGCGATATTACCCGTAGGAGCGCCGTGGCAGCTCAAGAGCAATGATGACAATGTCTAAGCATTTTTCGGTTCAAGTTTCATTCAAAGATCCTTCAGACTGTGGAACAAGGGGTCTTATTTAGTTAATGGATTCCAAGGGATTCCAAGGAAATTGTGAATAATGATTTGGAATGAATGAAGGGATTATAGGCTAATGAAGGTTAAAAAAGGTTATTTAACATTGACAAACATTTAATATCAATTGAGAAGAAGCCAATAACAACATCAAAACCAAAAGAAAAAGTAAGTATATATATATATGCATATATATATACTTATGATATAATGTATATATATATTTAATGTAAAATTAATATTTAAAAATAAATCAATTGGAAAGATTTTTCAGAAACGCACAATAAAATAAATACAAAATTAAAAAATAAATTAAAATAAAAACAAAAAAAAAATCCTATATCTATCAAAATAAAGATGCTCTGGTATCAATTAGTCATCAAATAATTATTTTGAAAATTCTAATCGAATGTTAGGTGATCAAAAAAAAAATGCTAGTAAAGAGGTTATCGTTGTCACTCACCTTTATATTTGGGTACAAAAGCGACAATATCTTTTGGGATGTTCTGGTAGAAGTCAAGTTCTCGAGGAATGAGAGGTTTACAAATTGTATTCTGATTAAGAAGTAAAAGTCGCGAATGACCTCCAACCTAGATTAAATGAAAATAATATTTTTGATAGCAGGAGAGTACATTGAAAAGAAAAAAATTCAGTATACTTACATATAATATTTTATACAATTTATGCAATATAAAAAAAAATTGATGGTAAATAGTAAATAATATTGTTATTATCAGTTGTAATGTCCCAAGGGCATTGATAATTCGAAATAATTTTATAACAATCCGAAACATGCTTGAGGTAATTGTTACAAAATTATAAGTATTTATCAATGCTCGAGGGACATTCGGTTAGAAAATTTTTTGCGATTTAAAATTTGCAAATAAACTAAAAAATAACTAATAAATTACCTATGAGTTTATCTAATAAGTCCATCTAATTTATAATTTCTGGTGTTGCAAAAGTCCATAAATAATTTCCAAATGTATTTCTTATTTGATAAAGTATTTTTCGGTGTATTTTTTTAAATAATTTTATTAATAGAATCATTTTCGTCACCATATCGTGAAAATGACATTTTAAAATGCAAAGGATTACTATTTATTAAATGACAAAAACAGTTTGTTCCCTAGCAACAAGCAAGAGGGATCTTACCAAACGGAGGGATCTTTTCAGTGTAATTGTTCTCTTATTGGCTATTTTTGAACACGTGACTCGGAATTGAAGAATTTGATTGGCTATTCATTTCATCAAAAAATTATCTATTTAATTTCCTTTTCCTATCTATTATGATTTATTTGGAATGTACTTCGTAGACATATGCCAATTTCTCAAGTTCCTTGTTTGTTTTCAATTGAGTTTAAATTATGCAATTTATAACAAATTTGCCTTTTTTTTAATTTATTGAATGAATGCATACAAGAATAATGATTCTATCTTTTTGGAAGAAAAAAAATGATGCTTGAAGAAAGTATACATATATGCGTAAACGAGTATGCATCCTAATTTCACTTGAGAAAAGAGAGAGATTAAAATTTTGTAATCAATCCTAAAAGATTACCTGACTTTTAAGTGGCAAAAGAGCGATTTCATCCTCCTCACAGAGACTGGAAAGTTGCTGGTTTGGGCCATAGCCATTATGAAGCGAGAATGTCGAGGTGTCTCCCATACCCCACTGGTTAGCGAGCAGGACCATTCCTGTGGTGGGCAAAGATCAAAGAATGGCGCCCACAATGAAGACACCCAAAATTGCTCACTCGTATCAAAAACGGATTCTTCCAAAGTGATTGATGTTTGCCTTTAATCAATTCCCAATGAACGAACGCGGAGAGAACTAAAAAATAATATATTAAAAAAAAGAAATTAGATATATACATATTATATTTCTAAATTTGTTTTTCAACAATAAATCATTGATTAAAATAAGCTGGAATGTCTCCACTCGATTATCTCGCAAATTTGAATTGGATTAAATAACATATATTATATTTAAATTAAATTTAATTAATTATAAATTAAAATTAATAAATAATATTTATTAAATCAGCGCATGTTTGACTCTGTTGATGGCACCACATCACGTGTTGGTGCGTGATTTGCAGTGTTAAAAAATTAATTCCGGTACTTTCAGCGATTCAATCAAGATGAAATTCTATATATAGCAGTTTTATACAATTTTTAATCATGTGAAAAATTATCAAACATATATCTTTATTTTTACGGTCACATTAGAGGAAAAAAAATGAAAACGTGGTAGCTAATGACCCTCTTCCGGTTGAGCTACATTTCTCAAAAGTTGATAGAAAACTACGAATTTTGAATAATGTCCATGTATCAAATTTCATGATTCTAACTCCAACCGTTTTTGAGTATTCTTGTCTACACACACACACACACACACACACACACACACGCACACACAGAGAGAGAGAGAGAGCATCAAAATCTCGACATCAAAAATTTTCGTGATCGCAATACTATCTCTGGGAAGATAGTAAAAAAATGATTAAACTGGGGGAAGACGACTGATGTAAACCAAACAAAAATACAATATAATATTTTCATATGATTTAATAGGATATTTTAAATCATTAAATAACATTCCCAGTTAAATATGTATAAATCTATGCATAATAGAAGAAAGGGAAAAAGAAAAAACTTTCTACAAATTAAGAAAAGGTTAGAAATATATCCGGAGGGCCCGGAAAAACAATGAAAAAGCAAATTTAAACTTTTAGGAAAGGGGCAAATATAAAAATTTTAAAGGGGGCCAAACATGTTAGAATATATATTTTACTGTCTGAACCAAGAATCTAATAAAAAATAAATTTTAAATTCATTAATTCATTAAATAATAAATTTTGCATTAATATGATGAATGTAATTGTTTTTTTTTTGGAGATATTATTTCATCATAATTGGGTACAAAGTTAATACTTCCTATAATTAAAGTTGTTTGCAAATGGTTATCTGCTAAAAGTGATCTGTATTGCGATTTTGTATACTTCATTTCCGAAAATGTCTTTTCACATTGGTATGTACTTCCAAATACAGAAAAAAACCTTCGTGCATATGATTTTATGTAATTGATCGTATTCACATATTCTCTCGGAGAGATATTCATAGAATTGGGTTAGATCCATATAACTTTGAATTTCGTTTTTAGTGTGTCATCATTTTTTGGATCAATGACTTCTAACTGAAGTTCTGACAGAAGTACGTCAATCGTACACTCAAATGGATTTTGAATTATGAAAATTTATTTTGCATTTACATCAAAAATGACAATATTTATCCGCGGGCCGTAATTTGCCGACCCCTGGTATACAAACATTCAACTTGTATATTAAAATAATTTAAATCAGGGGTGTCTAAACTCCGGCCCAAACGAAAATTATGGAAATATTTAAATTTTTTCAATATGGTTCTTAAAAAAAAAAAAAAAAGGTAAAATGATATTTATGTGCAGCCCTCGGATGGTCCTAGTTTAGAGACCCCTGATTTAAATGGTCAATGGTTAAAAACTTATCAAAGATCTTGTTAAAAAGTTTATCATATTTAAATTAATACTTTCTAAAAGTTGCGTCTTTTTTTGTTATATAAGTATATATATTATTAAGTATTACTTAAATAAAAATTTAAATACAAATATATATTTTTTTTATAAATAAAATAAAAATAATATTACAAAAATTTCATCTTCCACTCTCCTTCCTCTCTAAAATTGCTAGAAACTTTCTCCTATAAAAACAAAGGAAAATTTCAATCCAAAATATTTTCCTGTTTTATAAAACACGTAGATGTTATCCCTCTTTTTGATTAATACTTAAACTGATTCAATCAAATAAATAACATAAAAGTTGATAATGTTTGATAACAAATGAAGTTGATATATAAAAAACTATGAAAAGAAATAATGATCAACATTAAAATACCTAGATATAAATAAATATAATTAATATAATAGGTATAAAAGTATGTTTGAAAAAAAAGTAAATATGTATGTTTAAATGATTTATATGCAACTAATTGAATGCTTTTACTTTAAAAAATAACCAAGAAAATAAATACTTAATAAATCCTGATAATAACATGGATTTGTACTAATCCCTCTCTCTGATCGATAAATCACATTTGCTTATTAATATTAAAGAAATGGATTATAAAAATAATAATAAATCATAAATAAACTAAACTCTCTTTACTTAGTACATTTTTTATTTAATTTATTTAAATTATTTGATTTAGTCCTAATAATATTAAGTTACTGGGCCATTCCATTCATTTTGATAGACTAGTTTAACTAACTTTCAACAATTTCATTAAGATTTGGTTTCAAAAAAGAGCCCTTTTTCAAATAATAATAAACAAAATCTCTCTCTTTCTATCAATGTATTGAGGAATCTATGTACAGCGTCCCGGGCAATAAAATAAATTGCAACCCCTATATTTGTAAAATTTATTACATTCAAATGCCCGGTTTGCTTCCCTTTAGAGCAGGCCCTACTATCTATCTATATATTTATACTTATCAAATGACTATATATATGTAGTGGTTTGGGAGGGGTTGGACCGTTGTCTAGGGGTATATTATCTCGATAAAGTAACAACACTTCTTGTTTGGGTTTTTCTATAAAATGGTTTATATTTACAATAAATATACATAGGCAAATACACACACTCTCTCATCATCATAGTCATCACGAATCTAAACAGAAGAGTCCCTTGACGAATAATCTCCTAGACAACGATCCAACCCCTCCCAAACCACTAAAAATTGGGGACTCGTCCGGGATTGAATTAAAAAATACTATATATATCGTATAGTGATAAAATAAAATTATATTATATCATGCTAAATAAGTGGGAAAAAAATAGAGGAAAAAAAAACTATATTTATACTTATCATATAATTAATTAAAAAACTTTATAGAAAAATAATTGGTTTTGAGGAAAAAAATTCAAACCTAGTATTTTAATTACAATATTTTATTAATTCTTAATTCTATTTTAAATAATAAGTATGCCTTAATTTATTTATTATTTATTTTGTGACTTTTTTTGTAATTAAAATGAAACGTATTTGGTTAACACTCAACACAGGAAATGTTATCTTGAAGGATTTTTCCAAGACCAAACCAACCAAGAGGAAATAAATACAATCATTTATTTATATTTTTTCCTCTAATTTCCCACTTATTTATATAATAAAATAATATAATTTTATTTTATAAATTCAACATTAAATTGTGTGTGTGTGTGAACTTAAGAGAAAAACTAAAAAAGATTTATAATTAAATTTTAAAAATAATAATTAGTAAATTAATTATTCACTCATTTCATTTTCTAAAATACATTTATTAAATTTTATTACCATTCCCAATTTTACAACCGCTACATTTATTAAAACAATAATTGATTATTAAAAATCAAAAACAAAATTCTTTGGGGCTCCGTAGAATCCTGGGCAATCCTGAGACTGGCACACGTCCGCACTGGACAACAGCAACGCAATGAGTACAAAACCACACAACTTATCAACCCAAAATCCAGATATTAACCCTTGGTCACACAGACTAAGACCCAGGATCCCAAAAATATTCCCACCTAAATAATCTCTTGAAAATGGCGCCAAAATGGATACCGAAACGTCGAGAAAACAATCTCACAAATACGTGATACGTGATTATATCCCTGATAAATCTGATAGTAATATATATATATATATATATATCCTATTATTCAAATTTAATTGTTAATTATAAAAAGGCGGAAGTAAAAAATGATAAATAATTAGGTCAAGGGGTTATAGACTTTTTGAAATTTTATTCAAAATACATATTCTTATAAAAAGTATAAGTATTAATCAAAGGAATGAAGGTTAACAAAATGTCTCCTAAACGGGATGATCACGTGAACAATAAACAAGGCCAGTTAAGAACAGCTGATCGTTTGGTTATGGTGGTTGATTATGTAATCATTTGATTTGCATGATCAAGTAAGATGCGTCATTTAAAACTTTACTCATGCCAGACAGAGTGGAACCATAGAGTCATTAGACCACAAACAACAACAATAATGATAATTCCATTCAAAATATTCTAATATATATATATATATATATTCTATCGAATATTATTTTCATTTTGATAAATAATAAAAATTTAAATTATAATAAACAAACTTGAATTGCATATTTAATGCCTTTTTAAAAGATATATATTTGAAAGACCTTGATATTTCTATGTATTATTATTTTAGTTTTCTGATATCACTGACATAAGTCTATCCTTGACTAGAAACAATTTTAGAATAATCCTTCTCTCAATATAAAATAATAATAATAATATTATCAAGGATGGTTTCATTTCCAAGAGAATATTATTATATTAAAATGTTTAAAAAATTATAAATAAATAAATAAATTATAAACAAAATTAATTATTAACACACACACACAGAGACATTTTTCTCAACGTTAGTAAAAATGACTCAGTGACCATCAAAACGTATAAATGCATCAAAATCTCGATATAGAAAATTTTCTGCCGAGATAGTAAAAAGATTCTGTCCTCTATGCCATTTGAGGGGAAACCTACCCCTCCTTCATTAATTTTAATGCTATAAGATATTTTTAATTACTTTCAAAATGAAAATATATCCTGAAATCAATATTTATTCTTCAGGGACCTTCTAGGCATCCATTGAAATATCTATAAAAATTTTCAAAAGTCTATCCCAATTTAAAGTTGATGAAGAATCGATTACTGGTCATTCGTTATTTATTATATGTTGTACCTATGTTTATTTATGCACAAAAAATTAATTAACATAATTATTAGTTTAATTTGCTCTTTAATATAATAAAAATTAATAAATTTGTAAAAAAAAAAATTATGTTTGGCCGAGATGCAAACTGCGGGGCAAAAACATGAGAGCGGGTCTTTGCTCATTTACCCATCATGAATTTTAATATTTATTTGTCCTACAAGAATAGTTGACTATTTCCTTGCCAATAGTTATCCGTCAGATGGCGTGAATGAAAATTCAAATACTAGACAATTAATTCGCTAATTAAAATACAATTAATTAATTATAATTCAATTATATTTCTTCCATACCTTCTAGGAATTTATTGAAATATCTATAAAAAATTTAAAAAATCTAGCACAATTGAAAGTGGATGAAAAATCGATTTCAATTTGTCATAAGAGCGAACAGACAGACAGACAGACTAGAAGTGAAGTTGATAAAAACGTTATAATAAAAACAATTTAAAATAAAATAAGAAATTGAGAAAGAAATATAATGAAGAAAAAGAAACCGGAAATAAATTACAAAAAGCTTTCGAGAAATAATATAGCGATTGTAGAAAATTATATATAAATGGTTAGATAGATAGAAAGTATTGTTATATATATATATATATATTCCAAATGTGGGACACAAACAAGCGGCGCTTGATAACAAACATTCCATGAATTCTCTCATCTATAATTAACTTGAAGATGATCAAGCCTCGTTTATGTTAGGCAGGCAGGCAGGCAGGCTTGTAGTTCCCAGTATCCTTCGCACTGAACCCGTCAAAGCTCTCTCTCTCTCTTTGGCCAGGTGCACTGCCAAAATACTATTTATATGACAAGTTAGGAGGAGCTAAATTTACCTTTCAATGGTCGATGATGATGATGATATATATGGTTTATTCTAAAAATTGAACGGAGGATATTTTTTTAATAAATATATAGCGCATATATATATATATATATATATATATATATAAATAAATTTATTTTATTTAAATTATAAACAACTCTAGACGTGCATGTAACCATATTTACCCTTTTTAAATGCACAAAATGAAATACAATTAATTTAAAGTTTAAAATTATTTTCTATTTCTAAACATTCTAATGCAATAAATAATATAATTTGAAACTTGGTTTCCTAATATATAGTACCTGGTGGACCGAGTCGTAGCTCATGCCGCCACATAAAATACATAGACAAATTATGGAGCGTATTAAGGAAGCTGCCCGGTGCCATTTTTTTCAGTATAATGATTTACGGACTGAATCCATATCTATTTTAATGATTATTTAAATATCTATCTATTTGTATTATAAGGTAAGGAAAAAGCATTGGGAGGGGAGGGAGATGTGTGGTAGAGGAAGTAAAATGTTGATTTGAAATATATTTAATTATAATTTTATAAAATTAAATGTTAATTAAAGAAATTATAGAATGGGTTGTCAATATGAACATTTTCAAAGAATATAAAAAGATTATCCCATATCTAAAAGTAATAAGTCTATTCTTCTTAAGGTGCCGTCTCCCTTTCGGTGTTTGGCTATCATCATGTCTAGGATAGCCTTAGAAGCTGCCTAGCCATGATAATTTTTCTTGGGAATGTTAATGCGGTGGTTTCCCGGTGCCTTCCTCATGTATAGAACCAGGAACTGACAGTTCCTGGAGCCGGGGGCAGCTGATGTTAAATTGAATTTTATTAGAAAAATTTGTTCTTAGTTAGAATCGAGCGCCGACTTCTTGTGTAGAAAATTGCTATGCTACACTCTCGGCTAGCTGCCTACCTGCTCCCATAAGTCTGTAATTTGCCCTTAAGTTGAAGTGGAAGATCACCCAGGATTTTTATTTACTATAATTCCTTAATATAATACCCCAATAATGGTTTGAAGTTATCCAATATCTTTCATAATTATAAAATAAATAAATAAATGATAATGAACTTTTTTGTCCTTAACAGTGAACTCGAAAATTCTAAGACAAAATGTAATGTTAGCCAACAGTGTATATATTTAAATATACCTATTGTTTTTTTTCTACTGTTGCTTTTATTTTATTATTTTATCTGCTAAATTTACTTAAATGCTGAATGGAAATGTAACT
This sequence comes from Labia minor, assembly GCA_963082975.1. Classification (NCBI taxonomy): domain Eukaryota; kingdom Metazoa; phylum Arthropoda; class Insecta; order Dermaptera; family Spongiphoridae; genus Labia; species Labia minor. Next base: position 122,961,194 of record OY720344.1, on the reverse strand, counting down.
AAATGCTTAATTAATTTAGCAAGACAAGTAAAAGCTGAAATAGACTGTCTTGAAAATTACTAATTTATTGTTAGGAATTGTACACTGGCCAGCAGCAAAGTGAATTAATTAATGATTAAAATTATAACTTAGCAAACAATCTATTGAAAGAACAAAGACTATTTCTTTTTTGAATTAATATTTAAACGAGTTTTTTTATTTAATTCATACATAGAATTCGCAAACCATCTTTGGGGTTTATATTTATAATTATAAAAAAAAAAGAAAAATAATTTGTAATCAATTTTGGTTTAATTTTTATTAACATTGTTTAACTTTGGTTGGAAGGCGCCATTGGGTATGTGGGTAGCGAACCTGCCTCAAATTCGCATGGTCCCGGGTTCAAGTCCAGGGCCCGGCAAGGGAATTTCCCTAGCTGGAGTTTATGGGACGGAGTCAACCCAGCCTCCGGGAACAACAATGGGGGAAAGCTACTTGATAGCGCCTCCGATCAAGAAAATCAAGGTAAAGGTTGAGAGGAACCATTATATTTGTGTAATAAATAAATACTTAAAGAGACAATTAAAAAATGTTTATAAAAGTAGAGATTCACAATTTATATAGTCTTAATTAGTTCATGTTAAATACAGTGGTGTATTGGGAGAGGAACGCGGGGGAACAACGTTCCCTTACCTTTTTTCAGAACCGGAACGCGTTCCAGTACTTTTTCATGTCCTGGCAACTCCCACTTAAATCTACTTTTAGAATTTCTTTTTTTGTGTTCGTTAATATTTTGTATAGTAAGAATAAGAAAAAATAAAAACTTATTTGGAAAAAATAGTTTGCTGAAAATAGGACTTTTTTTTGCTCCCATTATGTGTTCCCTTACTTCTTATTTTACCATTATATCATTGGTTAAATAAAATAATAATAATAATAATAATATATAATAAGTTGACCTGTGGCCAGGTCCGAACCGACCGACTGTTTGAAATAAATTAATTTCCAGCTACAGAAACAATTTCAAATAATTTTAATATATCTATTAATATAATAAAAAACAGATATGGATACATAAATAATAAATATAAACATTTTTAATTTTATTTTATTTATAATATATATGCAAGACCAGGCTGTGACGTCATGAATGGCTGGATGACGTCATATAATTTTAAATCAAGAAAAAACTAATAAATATGATTATTCTCGAGGATAAAACCAATACAAGTGCATGATTCGTGGTGATATATAAAAAAATCTCCTTTGGTGTGAAAATAACCCTTCCCTTCTTATCGTCGATCGCTAATACTACCACTTCCGGTTTCCGGAATTGCACCAAAAGTTGATCAATTCATCCCACTGATGCATTAAGTAAATATACCAAATTTCATCAAAATCGGTTGAGCCGTTCAGGCTGTACACATCTATACGGACGGACGGACGGACAGACATCATGCTAAAAATACTTTTTTACCGACCGACGATAGTAAGGGAGGTATTGTTTTCACACCAAATTTCACATGTGGAGATTTTTACATATCTCCACGAATCATGCATTTTCTAAACAGAAAAAAGTATTTTTAGCATGATGTCTGTCCGTCCGTCTGTCCGTCCGTATAGATGTGTACAGCCTGAACGGCTCAACCGATTTTGATGAAATTTGGTATATTTACTTAATGCATCAGTGGGATGAATTGATCAACTTTTGGTGCAATTCCGGAAACCGAAAGTGGTAGTATTAGCGATCGACGATAGGAAGGAAAGGGTTATTTTCACACCAAAGGAGATTTTTTTATATATCACCACGAATCATGCACTTTGTATTGTTTTTATCCTCGATAAAAATCATATTTATTAGTTTTTTCTTTATTTAAAATTATATGACGTCATCCAGTCATTCATGACGTCACAGCCTGGTCTTGCATATATATTATAAATAAAATAAAATTAAAAATGTTTATATTTATTATTTATGTATGCCTATCTGTTTTTTATTACATTAATAGATATATGAAAATTATTTGAAATTGTTTCTGTAGCTGGAAATTAATTTATTTCAAACCGTCGGTCGGTTCGGACCTGGCCACAGGTCAACTTATTCTGTTTAGAAAATGCATGATTCGTGGAGATATGTAAAAATCTCCACATGTGAAATTTGGTGTGAAAACAATACCTCCCTTACTATCGTCGGTCGGTAAAAAAACAAACAAAGATTGTTATCCTATTTAAATTTTTAAAAATTATTGTAAAAATCTTAAATTTAAAGAAAAACTAGATTTTGTATCATCACCCTCTCCATAAATTTACAAATATTTTTTTTATCATTAACAAAAGAATATTTGGAAATTTAACCGGAAAATTGTTTTAACAATTTTTAATTTATAAATGGAACTGAAAAATAAATAATAAAAGGTTAAAGGTAAGGTAATTTTAATATTAAACTTTATAATCAATTCGACATTTACGTCATCATTAGGAGCTTGTACTATACTCAATTCGGATGATGATATAAAAAATTTCTCACATTATATTTATAAAATTAAATTTGTTTTTAAATGATGGTAAATTATGGTATTGTTAATAAAATTATGGTATATTCTAAGTAATTGTAACACTCTTATTTTGTATTACATATTTATAATAATATTATCTACCTAACTATTGTAAATACGATGAAATGAAATGAAAAATTGTTAATTTATATATACAATATATTTATATGAATCATTTTTCAATGTATTTGATATTAGTGAAAGATTAAAATTATATACTATTACAGGTTTGCCTCTGACATTAAAAGAAAAAGAAAAAATTTAAAGAAATTTAGTTATATTATTTATGATTATAAGTAATAATTACATTTTTATTTGGATAAAATTTTAAAACATTGTATCAAAGATAAATGTATTAATGTTACCAATTCGGACTTTGAAAATTGTATGACTTGAATAGAAATTACAATGAGTGAGAAACAAAACAAATGAATTGAGGAAAAGCTAATGGAGTGGTTTATGGGAAAAACCATTTAGGAAATACGATTGGTATTGGAGGGGAGAGGCAAACAATATATAAACTTAGAATTAGCTAATGTTTTTGTTATCATTATCGAAATGTATTATGTAGAAGGTAATTGTATACAAAACAGGAAGCTGCATGGGTTTGGATGAAATTTGGACAGTAGATAACTTTTAACTAGATAAAAATTATTAAAATTTGCATATAAATCCATTGACTATTTTACTACCATGTTTTATTAATTTGACCAGCAGAGGGCTCCACTAATTTTTTGTTCTTTTCAGTTCGGTTTGGATATATGAAAATTAAAAAAAATAATTAATTAAATAACTTTTCTATATACAAAGCAAACTGGAAAATTAGTGAATAAGTGAATAATTTGTGAATTAGTCAATAAATCATTATTAAATGGCTTCTCATTCATAATTAGTTTATCTGTCAAACTTTAATAATTTTTTTCTCTTAAACTAGAAGAGTCCAAGAAATATTGCATAAGGAAAGTTTCTTTGGAATTAAAAAAGGAATCCAGTGGCAAAGTTTCATCCAAATCCCTGAGGCTTCCCGTTTTGTAAACAATTGTAGAATATATAGTATGAGTGTTCATATGAATTAAATTGAGTTCATTATTTAACTGTGACTAAATCTTAGATTATTTCTATTATATAAATAGATAATTATTTTACTAGTGATGAATCATTAAAGTTATATTACTTATTACTAAGAATCTTTGAAAAAAAAAATGTTTAGCAAGACACTTTCACTTTCTGTAACTAATGAGTGGAGGGGATGGGATAACGACGACATTCAAAGAAGTCAGCTACCTATGATTGGTATGACGTGGCATTTGTGAAGAATTACTGACGTGGAAAATGTGCAGCAGAGAGAGAACGTGCGATTAAGAAACGAACATAGAAATCATAAAGAAACTTGAATTCAATGGAGACTTAACTTTTTAATATCTTTTTAATAAACAAAGAAAAGAAAGAGACAAAGAAAGAAATAGATTTTTAGGTCAAAATAAATATAAATGTGAATCAGTCAATTATATAAACCTAAATTTTCTTTCATATTCAAATTAAAAGTAAAAAAATATTTATATTATATATAAATAAAATCCTTGATTAAATAATTTTATTATCTTAGTTATAATTATCAATATGTATAATAGAAGAACAAAAAAAAAATCAAATTTATTAATTTTTTTTTCCTTTTTATCAAATGATAAATAACATCAATCAGAATTGTGATTTCATAACTTTAATTTTAAAATTTTATTAATAACTTGTAATGTGACCATTGAAATTTATCACTCATTCATTCACATCTATTAATTCTTCGAACCGAAATTTCAATTAATGTCATTTTTATTGAATTATATCAAGTTATCTTTTAATTTTCAAATTAGTTATAGATTGATTTTTCGGCTCGGTTATAAATTAAAATAAGTTGACCAGTGGCCAGGGCCGAACCGACCGACGGTTTGAAGTAAATTAATTTTGGTGTGAAAATAACCCATCCCTTCCTATCGTGGAGCGCTAATACTACGACTTCCGGTTCACGGATTTGCACCAAAAGTTGATCAATTCATCCCACTGATGCATTAAGTAAATATATCAAATTTCATCAAAATCGGTTGAGCCGTTCAGGCTGTACACATCTATACGGACGGACGGACGGACGGACGGACAGACATCATGCTAAAAATACTTTTTTCTGTTTAGAAAATGCATGATTCGTGGAGATATGTAAAAATCTTCACATGTGAAATTTGGTGTGAAAACAATACCTCCCTTACTATGGTCGGTCGGTAAAAAAATAAGAGAATAATAGTAAATATATATATATAATTATATCCTTATTATTTTTCCAATTGACCTGCTGATATAAACCGTTCAGGCAAACAAAAGTTCAGGCCTGAAAATGAAGTGAGAAATACCGAAATTTCGAAAACACCAAACCGGGACAAACGGTTTACCTTTTTACCGACCGACGATAGTAAGGGAGGTATTGTTTTCACACCAAATTTCACATGTGGAGATTTTTACATATCTCCACGAATCATGCATTTTCTTATCAGAAAAAAGTATTTTTAGTATGATGTCTGTCCGTCCGTCCGTCCGTCCGTCCGTATAGATGTGTACAGCCTGAACGGCTCAACCGATTTTGATGAAATTTGGTATATTTACTTAATGCATCAGTGGGATGAATTGATCAACTTTTGGTGCAAATCCGGAAACCGGAAGTGGTCCGTCCGTCCGTCCGTATAGATGTGTACAGCCTGAACGGCTCAACCGATTTTGATGAAATTTGGTATATTTACTTAATGCATCAGTGGGATGAATTGATCAACTTTTGGTGCAAATCCGGAAACCGGAAGTGGTCCGTCCGTCCGTATAGATGTGTACAGCCTGAACGGCTCAACCGATTTTGATGAAATTTGGTATATTTCCTTACTGCATCAGTGGGATGAATTGATCAACTTTTGGTGCAAATCCGGAAACCGGAAGTGGTAGTATTAGCGATCGACGATAGGAAGGGAAGGGTTATTTTCACACCAAATTTCAAATGAGGAGATTTTTTATATATCACCACGAATCATGCATTTTCTTAACAGAAAAAAGTATTTTTAGCATGATGTCTGTCCGTGCGTCCGTCCGTCCTTCCGTCTGTCCGTATAAATGTGTACAGCCTGAACGGCTCAACCGATTTTGATGAAATTTGGTATCTTTACTTAATACATCAGTGGGATGAATTGATCAACTTTTGGTACAAATCCGGAAACCGGAAGTGGTAGTATTAGAGATCGACGATAAGAAATGAAGGGTTATTTTCGCACCAAATTTCACATAAGGAGATTTTTTTACATATCACCACGAATGTAATGGTTTTATCCTCGGGAAAAATCATCTTCATTATGTTTTTCTTAATTTAAAATTATATGACGTCACCCAGCCCTTCATGACGTCACAGCCTCGGGTAACGCCGGCTACTACAGCTATATATTATAAATAAAATAAAATTAAAAATATTTATGTTATATGCCTATTTGTTTTTTATTACATTAATAGATATATTAAAATTATTTGAAATTGTTTCTGTAGCTGGAAATTAATTTACTTCAAACCGTCGGTCGGTTCGGACCTGGCCACAGGTCAACTTATTTTTAAGAACCTAATTGAAAAAAATTAAGAAAAAAATAAAATCACTGTAAAGTGTGTACTCCCAATAGTGGAAGCAAATGTTTTACGGTGTTATTATAATTTGAGCGCACACACTTTACAGTGATTTTATTTTTTACTTTTTAGTGCAATTTTAAGTAAAGTGTGTTTTTTAAAAAGATTTCTTTTTACTTAAATTTATTTTATACTTTTTAGTCGTACGTAAATCGGCGTCTGTAGAACTGCTATCGCCATCTATGATTGAAATAGTGAACTATTCCATATTCCGCATATGAAAGTTTAGTTAATTAATTACCACTAACAGATAAATAATTCAGTGGATTTTTCAATTGATTCGTGTATTATTAGCATGAGCAAGCGCGTATGCAAAATTTCAAGATGATTGGATGACGGGAAGTTGTTGAAATATCGATTATAAAATGCCGCGGACAAACAACACACGGACAACCTGACACTGTGAGTTAAGTAAAGTGTGTTAAAAAAAAAGTCGGAAATGTCCTAAATGTTTAAAAAATGTTTAAAACCGGGACAATAGGCTGTCCCGAAGACAGGGACATTGGGACAGGGCACCTAAAAATGAAAGAGCGAGGAGGGGGGGTTGTATATAAACAAAAGTTTTAGGAAAGGATCCCTCGCCCTTGGAAAAATGGGGGGGGGGGGGAAATAGTGGTGAAAATAAAAAATGGATAATATGAAATAATTGAAAGGAATAAATGAATGGCCGTGTAGTCCGCCAGCAATATTTTATATAAAATATGCAAAATAAATGAAATTAGGATTGGATAAGGCTAATTAATGGACTTCTTTAAGATTGGAAGATTGTGAGGTACCCGGCTAATATAATATCGAAATTTGATTTTAAAATAAAATGTATAATTTAATAAAAGTAAAATAAAACAAAAGAATATGAAATAAGATTAATAATTATAAAGGAAACGAAAATAAATTTTCTGTGGCAAAAATCGAATAAACACCCTTAAAAAGTTATGGAAAAAATATAGAAGTTTGGAATCGAATGTGGTGAATGAATTGAAAGGCAAAATTAAACTTACCAAATAAGCCCTGGTTTGTAAATCGAAAATAAGATTTAATTGCAATAAAATTGAGTTTATAATTTTACATGATGATTACATATGATTTTTAGGTAAATTTTTCTTGTTTAGTTACAACAGCCTCCAGTATACATCCTATACTATTGTATATAAACTTAGAAAATAATAATTTTTATATATTCGCCTTAATAGCAAATTGAAAAATTCATATACCATCAAGCACATTGGGTGGCACATCACCAATTCAATAAACAAATTAAAAAAGGGATGATGGTTCATCCAGATAGGCAAACAAAAATATGTTATAAAATAGGTTCTTAAAACTTATATCTTATATATATATATATATTATTAAAATGATTATATATATGAAAAAATATGACAGATGGCAAGAGATCGATCAAATATTTATCAAAGAAAAAAAAAAAGAAAAAAGATTATAATTATTTTTCTAGTCAAAGAGAAATATGTTTACTAGATAAAAGAATTTTACAAATATTCAATGAACCATTTTTAAATGAGATAAATTTATTTGAATCATTTCGATTCAATATATATAAAACGAGAAAAGTAATATTTAATTTTAAAAGATTCTCTTTTGCTATCTTATAATTAATAATAATAATAATAATAATATATTTCCGGTTGTTTATTTAATGATAAATATAGATAGAGAGACGACGTCATCGAATATTCTATGGCGTCGTTAAATAATTTTTAAAAAATATTTTATAATAAATATAGGTACATCGAAATAAAACAAGAATGCAAAAATTTAGCTATCCCCTCTCAATTTATTTTTCTTATTTATTTATAGATAATTTATGATCCTATATGCAATGCAATATGCGACATTAAAAGGAATTGAAGTGGTATAAGAATGTTAACCGATAGTAAAAATATTATTAATTGGTCAAGGACCTTGGTCCGATTTAAAATCCAATCTGGTTTATCGAAAATATACGTATTGCAAATGATTTCTATTTTAAACTCTGCAACTTTTTTAAACAACTACATATTTAATGTGAATACCAATAAATAAGAAATTATTCTATATATTTTCTACCTAAATATATATATATTATTCTTATATGTCTCTTAAAATTTGATCTCGGATTGATGAATAAAATCAATATATATATCAATATATATATTATATTTTTAAAACTTGGATTAAATTTTTATTATTCTAACACATCGTTCAATAAGTCCCGAGACTAACCCAGAAATGATGGTAGTAGTATCAATGTGCCCACGTTTCCATAGAGATTGAACTTTTACATGAAACGTGTAAAAATTTCACATCGATCGGATCACAGACAGCACAGTTATCGAGGTTAGAGTAAAAAGAGAGTTTCGTGTGTTGTTTTTTAATGGGTAAAACACCGTAGAAGCCCAGAAATGGCTTGAGAAACATTACCCGGACTCCTCTCCATCCAAAAACAACTTGTCGTTGGTATGCTGAATTTAAACGTGGTCATACGGACACAAACGATGGGAACGTTTGGGTAGCCGTTTCACAGGAAAATGTGAGTGAAGTGTTAAAAATTGTAATGAAAAATCGCAAAGTGAAGGTCCGTGAGATTGCAGAAATGGCGCAGATATCATCTGGAAGCGTATTTACAATCCTTCATGACAAATTGAGCATGAAAAAGGTTTCTTTCAAGTGGGTGCCGCGATGAGACAATGCACCATGCCACAAGTCCATGAAAACAATGGTAAAATGGAATGAATTGGGCTTTTATTTGCTTCCCCAGCCCCGTATTCGCCAGATTTAGCCACCAGCGACTACTGGCTCTTTGCTGATCTCAAAAAATGCTCCAGGAAAAAAAATTTGGCTCGAATGAGGAGGTCATTGCCGAAATTGAAGCCTATTTTGAAGCCTTCTATAAACATGGTATAGAAATGTTGGAAAGATTGTATCACTCTAAAAGTAGATATAAGTAGATTATATTGATGAATAAAAATGATTTTTGAAAAAAAAAAAAATGTTTTGGTTGTTAGTCTCGGGACTTATTGAACGATGTGTTACATTCATCTATGTATTTTTATAATCGTATTTAGTAGAAAATTTTGCATTTACAATGTTTCATTCATTAGTTTTTCAAAAATTAAATCAATGCTTTTTAATTTCTTTATAATTTCACTTTGATTATTTACATATTAGATAATTGAAATAAAACTTTATATATATTTGGTTGTTCGGAAAGTAATTTCGTTATGTATATATTTTCTAACACAACTTCACACTTAAGCCGCATAATCATTATATGTTTGGATAGCAGATATAGCGTGATATGTGGGAGAAAAAGTTCAATTGAATATAAGCAGTAGTTTTATGAATGATGTTCTTTTAAATAGGAGAAAAATAAGCAGAGTTTTCGTCATATTTTACTTTTTTCCTATAGAAAAGGTAAAAAATTAACGGATCATTTTTTTTTTGTTTAAAAAAAAAAAAAAAAAAATAAAAAAATATTTTCCGAAAAACCTAATATAAAATTATAATTCTCTCTATATATATATATATATAAATTGGCAACACTCTAGACCAAACTAAAATGCTATTTAATATAAAATGTTTAATTGAATAGGATTAGTTGGATAGGCAAAGAATGTTCGCAGCAAAGTTTTAACGATTTAACATGCCAAGACGATGTATATATAAAATGTGTAAAAATAGAATAAAAATTCGAATCCGATGCCTGGCCTATAATATATTAATAGAAATATAGTAATTATTAATCGAATTATAGATTTAATGATAAATAATTATATAATCATTAATAGTGAATATTAATGCTAGTAAAGTGAAATTTACCATATAAAATAAGAACATATCCACTGTTTATAAGTTTAACACGTTCCCGCTGACATGTACCACCGGTGGCTCATCCCGTCACATAAAATAAATAGACAAATTATGGAACCGGCGGAAACGTCATTTGTCATTTTATTTATTATTATTGAAATATTGATTTTTTTGTTTTGTTTTTAAATGATTTTCTGATGATTTAAACAAAATTTTATATTTTAACAAATTTTCTGATATTCTATTATCTTAAATAATATCAATAAATACTTTTCAATTTATTATCATTTATTATAACACTATTTGTGTCAAAATTTTTTATCAAGGTTGATTTTATTCATCTTCTATCATAGTATTATACATAGATTATAGTATTTTATTAAATCATCAACTTTGGTAATCTTTTATACAAATAATAGATATAATTGTTTTGTTAAGTGAATTGGCTAAATATAAATAATATATAACAAAAATTAAATGTCTTTAAATGAAAAATTCAATGATACAAATTGAAACATTTAAACTTAGAAGGCACTATATATTTATAGGACTATTTTTAGTATTTATATTATTAATCAAATTAGAATTTTCTAGATTCAATAATTAATGACGAAAGCTTATCAAATCTAATGGCAACAACAAAAATCTAATCTTTAGAGTAAATTATTTGTGAAACTGTACTTTAAACTTGATATTTATGTGAAAATATGATGATGATTATTATTAATATCTTATACAAGAGATATATAGTAGGTATATTCATTGAATTTTTTCTCTTTAGATGTTAAATATTTATTGATTTTCAAATAATAGTAACAAAAGTTATAATAATCATTTCGCTAAATAATTTAATAATATAAATACTTATACATATATTTATATGGATTTCAAGAGGTTAAAAAATAATTAAATGATTCAATAACTTAATTCATATATCTAAAGAATGATCTCATGAAATTCATATTTCATACTCATATTTTTAATATATACATAAAATAATGATAAAAAAATCTAATCGATTATTTGATAAACTAAGTACAATTTTAGTAAATCTTATCTTATCTTATTATACTAGCAAAATTGTATATATATATATATATATATAATGTAAGAGATTTGCCCTTAAATAGGGAAATAGCATTATAATGCTATAAATATCTACCAGCTGGTCAGAGCGCCTTCGGCGCTCTTCACACCTGGACGGGTGCTCCACCCCCTGTACCCCCGAGTGGTACATAGTATTTGGTTAAAAGTAGTAAAAGGTTTTCATCCATTTTGTTTCAATCAGTATATTACATAAAACATTCATTGCTTTTTGTGTTCTTATCTATATATATAAAGGAGACTGTTTGTATGTATGTATGTAATTTGTTTACTTTTTTGCTGTCATAGTGTAATATGTTAAAATGCAAGTTATTTACATTTTAACATAAAATAGAAAATATATTATTTAAGGATTAAAGAATAAAAATAGAAAGTAAATTAGTGAATATTTTAAAAATAAGACAATTTGTGGAAATTGAAATAACTAAGAAATGAGTGGTGGAGGGGTTGAGGAGAGAGGTGGGAGTGTGTGTGAGCGAGAGAGAGAGATTGCTGACGAGGACGAGATGATTATTAGCCTTTGAGCAGTGAATGAATTGTATAAAATAAAGGGTGAAATATTGAAAGTGGATGCATCCGGAATTTGTAATAATAGTAAGTGATCACTGAGATTTGTTTATAATTTATTTTGTAATTACTTTTATAATATTATTTTTTTTGTCTTTTCTTTCTTTGATAAAATAAATCCTATTTTATTTTTTTTTGTGTTTATTATATAAATATTATTCTATTATTATTCTATATATATAAAGGAGAGTGTTTGTATGTATGTATGTATGTATGTAATTTGTTTACTTTTTTGCTGTCATAGAAACAAACAAAAAAGAAATTTCCTACTTAACCGACACTTTACCGGTAATTTAGAATTATGAACATCAAAAAATAAGAAACGATTTCTATGAAATTACATCACAATATTCTTATATACCTATAGATTTTATTATTTAATAGCTATAGATTTTATTAATATCTAATCAATAACCGCAGAATTTAATTTTTTAAAGTTTATATATAGTTCTCCGTGTTGTTCAATCAAGAGCCAGGCGTGACCCACTTACTGGCGGACTCATTTTACACAATGTATATAACTCTAGCGATTCCCAATCAAAGAATTATTATAATATTTAACTTTTTATTTTAAATTCTAATATTCAAATATCATTTCAATTAAATAATTTATTCTAAAAGTTCTCATTTTAATTAATATAATAAAATATTTAAATCATATTTAACTTAAATTATTTTGTATTTATTCTTTCCATATTTGAATAGGTACTTCTTTTATTTTAAGGAAGGGAATTAACTATGATCTAAAAAAATTAATAAATGAACTTAATAATAAAAAATCAAATAAATCCATTAATTTAAATTAATACTATTAATGAATGTATATATTGTTAATTTATCTTTAGTTTTAATCAATACTTTTATACCGTTAATTTTTATAAATTGTCTCAAGTCTCTTTAATTATAATAAAATTTGAGAAAATGCAAAGTTAAGAGACTTGAGACAATTTATAAAATATATTCAATAAAAATCAAGCAATGAAATTAAAATATCGAAATGAAATGATCAAGAAATATACTCTATTATAACATATACAATACTTATAAACTATAGGCGGAGGAAATATTAGACGATATCATTGCGGGTTCAGGCCAAATCGATCAACATTAATTAAGATATTTTCATTATGACAGATATTAAAAAAACCGCGAATTCAATAATTCTGTTCAGTAATTATTTGTAGACTTTAGTAAAACCTACGCAAGACTCAATAGATCCGGATAAACTTTTTCAAATTTTGATCTTAAAATTTATCTTGAAGGTAGTAAAGAAAGAGTAAGATGCGGAAATCAATTGTAAAATATTAGGTTACCCAGACGACTTAAATATAATAGGAGATTCGGTAATTGCAATTACAGATAGCGAGGAAAAATTAATCGAGGTAGGAGAAGAGATGAGGTTTGAAATTAATAATGATAAATAAATATATTTAGAAACAAACAGGAGCAGTATTAACATACAAAATGTAGAATTTGAATATGTAGAAAAATTGAATGTAATCACGAAGGATAATAATATTTGAGAAGAATTTAAATCGAAGTTACAATCGGGAAACGCCTGTTATCATGCAGTAAAGAGGCTTATTTCATCAAAATTATTATAAAAGGGAATGAAAATTAAAATATATAAAACAATTATTTTGTCTGTTGTATTATATGAGTGTGAGACATGGTCTATGATCTTATAGGAGATGAGAGTGGATTCAGAGTATTTGAGAATAGGATTCTCCCCAGCATTTATGGGCCAAAGAAAGATGAGGGAATGACGTACGAGAGATGGAACAGAGGTTCAGGATAAGGACACTTGGAGAAATGTGGTTGTAGCTGCCAAGAACTTTCGAGTACCGTTGAGCCACGCATGGTCTATGACCCTGGGAGATGAGAGTAGATTCAGATTATTCTTTCCAGCATTTATTGGCCAAAGAAAGATGAGGTCACCGGGGACACTTGGAGAAATGTGGTTGTAGCTGCCAAGAACTTTCGAGTAGATAGATATAACATATTCAATAATAATATATATAATTAATTTACTAAATAAATTAAAATATATTTTAAATAATCACACAATAAGAAATGAATGTTTTATGTTATACATTGTTTGAAACAAAATGGATGAAAACCTTTTACTACTTTCAACCAAATACTATGTACCACTCGGGGGTACAGGGGGCGGAGCCCCCGTCTAGATGTGAAGAGCGACGAAGGAGCTCTGAGCAGCTAGTTTAAAATATATTTTAATTTAATCAGTAAATTAATTATATATATTATTATTATTATTGTATATGTTATATATATATATGTTATGTATATATCTATCTATTTATATAGCTCAATGGTACTCGAAAGTTCTTGGCCACATTTATCCAAATGTCCCTATCCTGAGCCCTTGTCCCATCTCTCTTACGTCCCTTCCTATTCGTCCATGGTCTTGATTCCCTTTGATAATAATTTTGATGAGATAAGCCTCTTTACTGCATGATAACAGGCGTTTCCCGATTGATACCTCGATTTAAATTCTTCTCAAATATTATTATCCTTCGTGATTACATTCAATTTTTCTACACATATTCAAATTTTACATTTTGTATATTAAGATTTTGTATGTTAATACTGTTCCTCTTTGTCACTAATATTTTTTCTTATCACTATTAATTTCAAACCTCCATTAATTTTTCCTCGCTATCTGTAATTGCAATTGCCGCGCGCGCGCGAATCTCTTATAATATATTATAACTACTGTAATTAGTATTATTATAATGTAAAATTATAAAGAAAAAATGTTTAAATATTATTGTAGACATTTTCATTCTGTAAATTAAATAATTTTATTTCATTTAAATAAATATCTATTTTTAAATATTTTTTGCTCTCTATATTATTTATCTAATTCTCAAAATATATTAAGATCATATAAATTGGAATTATTTATTAATTATTATTAATTATTTATGTCAAACTATTTAAAATTTGATATCTACATTCATCTCATTCAAAGAATATGTATATAATATTTATAATTTTGTTTTTGTTTTTGTTTTTTTAATAAATAATTTTAATATTAAAAATGCGTAGAGGACGTCTAAAAAATCATATTTTAATTTTTATATAACCAAGAAATCATTTTTTCACTCATTTTCAATTGATGAAATAATTGATCTCATAATTGGATTTTCATTTTCAAGTAAGTAAGATATTATATTATGGGTGGAATTAATTTACTGATTAAATTAAATTAAAATATATTAAAAATAAGAACACAAAACAAATAAATGTTTCATCTAATTGAATATTTGATACTGATTGAATATTTAGTAAATAATATTTATTTAGTATAATAAATTGATAACGTCATTTAATTCTCCTACTATATATCGAATCGAATATAAAGATAAATCTTTAAAACGTTGTGTGAAACAATTTCAAATAATTTAAATGTAAAACTATTAATGAAATAAAAAAAAATCAAATATATGAATATAATATAAATATTTTTAATTTTATTTTAATAGATATATATATCTCACAGGCGGTGGCTGTGACGTCACATATATACATTTAAATTAAAAAAAAACTAATAAAGATGTAGTTTTCGTGAGATATGATCAATAAAACTCAATTTTTCTTTATAAATACTATCTCTGGTGTGAATTTCAAAAAAATCGTTAGAGCGGTTTTTGAGAATAAACAAACAAACAAACAATTTTTACTCGTATAAGAAGATAAGATTTATACAAATAGTGACATCCTCACGTTTTGGGACAAATTTTTGTAAACAATATAAAGAAGGTTCTCGAGTGGAGAAGAGAACTATTGTCATAAATTAAACTTTTGAATAATAATAAATTACATGACATGTTTCTTTATATTGGCACATTGCAAGATTGGGATAAATTATTGGAAAGGTAGCAAGGGAGGAAGTGTTTTCCTCTGAATGGACGCAAAGTAGTAAGTCATTCTTCGGCATATTTTGGACCGAGAGACATCACCCTAAGTGAGATATTACCAGGATAATCTCACAGGTCTATGAAGGAGTTGAAAGCCCATGGAAGAAGGATTATTAGGTACCTTGAAGAAGTAACCCGAAGAATCCTCACGTGATCTATCTCTATATTATTACTTAATTATTATTATTTAATTTCGAAATAAAATTAAAAATATTTATTTTAATAAAATATATTTATTAATTTCTCAGAAAAAAAAAAATTTGGCTTGAAAATTGTCTTGCAATTATTGTAAGTATTGTTATTTTTTTTCTCTAAAATATTTGAGACCAGCAGTGTAGTCGCTGGGATTAGTCTTGGGCCGCCGACTCTAGTTCGAGGGATCGAAAAGCCAAAAAAAAAAGAAAAAAAATTAAATTTTTTAATGTTTTGTCGTTTAATTTTTTGATAATTTTTATAAATTTTTATTAGTTAATTTTATATCTTTTTTTAAATTTATTTTCGTGTTTATTTTTGATTAAATTGCTAATTTATATTTATTTATTATTTATTAATTAATTTTTAGATAGTTTTATAATTTTTAATATTTTTTCACTAGAATATTATTTAATATTTATTAATATTATTTATTATTATTGAGGAACCCCAAATTCCATTCATTTCAATCAGATTGATGCAATGATATAACATTTAATGATTTTAATAAATAATCAAAGAATTGTATATCAAATACTTTTTAAAGGGTCGAGCGAGAGCTCGGTGTTCAAGGTGCGTCCAGTTAACATACTTACGGAACAATTGGATTCAAATCAATTATATTTCTTTCTTAAATTACAAAAAAAAAAAAATAATCATAAGACGATATTCAACATCACAATCTTAATTCAGTAACCGTATTCACAGGATTTGAGCCCTGGGACTTTTTTGTGTTCTCAAAAATAAATAAATCGATGAAAGGACGGAAAACAAAAAAAGGTTCGAGGAATGAAAAAAGTCCAGACACAAAGATATTATATCGGAGGCGGAACACAAACGGATTTTTGGGATTTTTACTCGAGTAAACCTTCTTAAGTTATATTTAGTATTAAGAATATACAAAATAAATAAATAAAATTGACTAAGAGGAAATAACTGATTTTTTTTTTTTTTTCAATTGAAATTTTAATAATTTTGACTAAATTTTTAAATAAGATAAATAAGAAACCATGACAGATTTCGTGTTTGTGAATTTTGACAGATTTTTAACCTTTCAAGAATCAATGATTCAGAAAAGATGATTTTCTCGATATTTTTACAATCTCGCCAGAGTGCGATCATGAAAATTTTCTAATGCTTTTAACGTTTTGAAGGTCACTGAGTCATTTTCACTAAGGTTGAGAAAAATTACGACAAGATTACGCAAAAACGATTTGAGCTAGAATAATGAAATTTGATACACGGGCATTATTCATAATTCGTAGTTTTCTATCAACTTTGGAGAAATGTAGATCTTTCGGAAGAGTCATTATGTAGAACGTTTTGATTTTTTTTCCTCTAAAGTGACAGTAAAAATAAAGATATGTTTGATAGTTTTTCACATAATTAGAAATTGTATAAAACTGCTATATATAGAATTTCAGCTTGATGACCACCAGTTGAAAGTACCGGAATTATTTTTTTAAGTTTTTTAACACGTTGACTGGCAATCACGCGCCAACACGTGACGTGGTGTCATCAACAAAGAGCCAAACACTTTCGCCGGTTTAATAAATATTATTTATTAATTTTAATTTATAATTTAATTAAAATATAATAGATGTGTTAATTAATCCAATTCAAATTTGCGAGATAGTCGAGTTTTTTTTTATATTGGGAAGATAAGGTTTGTTTAAAAACAAATTACAATTCAACTGTAAAGTGAACTCTTGATTTTATTTCAAGAAAAATTGGTTGATTAGTCACCAAGATTATACATTTTCTTCTCATCGTTAATATACAATTTATCAACCACCAAAATATATCAGCATTTTAAAATCAATGATAAAACAATTGAATAATCTTATGTTTTGTACGTAACGATGTACGTTGTACGTTCAAATCAATTTCTATCAATGAAAAAACAATCCAAGTGGAGCGTATGCGCAGTTCCATTAATTAAAAAGTAATTTTTGACCTTTCAATAATTTTATAGAATTACAAAATAATACCTACAAATATAATCTTAATATTTTTAATAAGAATATGATTTTACTATTTATTAGATAATAAAATACACAATTAATATAAATATACAAATATTTACCAACTTTGTACTTGATATATTTTTATTAATTCAATAAATCTATAAAAAACAAAAATTATATTCTAAATTCCTAAAGAAAATTTTGGGAAAAAAAATATTTAACAAATTTAATTTGTAATCCTTTTATTTCAAATAAAATTGAATATCTATAATAAATATTTGACTATATTTAAAGATAGAAACAAATATTATAAATTATATATAAATGTTTGTTTTTTTTTTATTTTTTTTTAAATATATATAATAAGAATTTAATTGGTAATCATAATAATCCTTGGAAATTGGAAATTTGTTTAAGATGCAATTAAAGATAAAATAATACTAAAAATATAAAATAAACCCTCGAAGGTTGAAAATACGCGTTTTTATTGAAATACTCTTATCTCGATAGGTAGAATTTATTTTTCTTTATTTATATGGATTATAAATTTTAAGAAATCATCATAGAATAAACTACATTTATATATATAAAATTTAATAAAATCCATATTACTTAGTAATAATAAAAAATAAGTTGTTTTTATTTTCAATGTTTATAAAATATGAAATGAAAGGGTTAATGAATAGAAAAACTTGAGATATCAAAGGTTTGTTTTTGTTCTACTTCCCCTTCACCCCCCCCCCCTCCCCATACCCACAAACTCAAGATGAGGTGGATGCCCCCCGAGAATTAATCGAATCCAAAACTCTTCTACTAATAATAATAATGTTTATAAGAGAGAAAGAAAAAAAAGGTTAAAATACTAGTTTGTAAATAAAACATGTTAACATACCTTCGTTGGAGAAGAATATAATGAAGATAGAATGGTGAAATAGATAATTTATTATTCTGGCACATTAAAATAATCAATTCACTTTTTTTGTCTTTTTTACTGACACAAGCAACAATTTTATTTATTTATTATTTGTTATATTATTTTTTTTTAGTGTAAATCTATTTATAATAATTTTTTTCTCGAACCAAATTAACTAAAATGTATATATATATAAAAGATGGCGTCTTTTGTTAAATTTTTATTTGGATTGTGAATTTGTTTATTTTTTTATTAATTTTTTTTTTATTTTGTTACCTTTGAGTTGAGAAAAAAAAAATTAAAAAAAAAATAATTTCAAATAATATTTTGTTGTTAGTTTGCTTGTTTGTTGGTTTTTGTAAGTTTTTATTTTATTTTTTTTTCGCCCACTTTTTAATTCAATTTATGTTTTATGAAAGATAAACACTTGATGAAAGGAAGGGTGGGGGGGGGGGGTTCTTAAAAAAAAATAAATGTGTTTTTGTAAATGAATAAAAAGATAGAAGTGTCCAAGTTGGCTTCTCGTTTGTGACTGGTTGGTTGTGACCGACCGATGGTTGAATTCAACTCGTAGAGCTGATTATTCAGTGGAGGGGTAGCATTGGTGAGGAGTGGGGAGACTTACCTACCATAACCACCCCTCCCCCCTTACCAACCGCTGACTGGTGCAATCAGCTGCTTTGCTTGAGACCCCTCCAAGCCAACAGCTGAGAGTCTCCCACACTCATCCAACCAGAACGCGTTTTAAAATATTCCTCCACAAATCCACTTCTCACACACACTCACACAAATACCGTCTACTTCTATTATTAATAATAATAATAACAACACAACAACTTAATTCTTGAAATATTACAAAACGATGTAATTCAACTAATTGAAATTATGTACAAGATAAATTTTAATAAATCATTTTTTACGATCTCGTCAGATGTTTTTATACGTTTTGAAGGTTCCTGAATCATTTTCACTAAAAATGTCTCTCTGTGTGTGTGTGTGTGTGTAGAAAAGATTACTCAAAAATGGTTTGAGCGAGAATGATGAAATTTGGTAGATGGGCATTATTCAAAATTCGTAGTTTTCTTTCAACTTTGGAGAAATGTAGCTCAACCGGAAGAGGGTCATTATTTAGAACGTTTTGATTTTTTTTCCTCTAAAGTGACCATAAAAATAAAGATATAGGTTTGATAATTTTTCACATGATTAAAAATTGTATAAAACTGCTATATATAGAATTTTAGTTTGATTGAATCACGTGACGTGGTGCCATCAACAAAGAGCTTTGGCTCAAACATTTAATAAATTTAATAAATATTATTTATTAATTTTAATTTATAATTGACAATTAATTAAATTTTTCATTTAAATATAATATGTTATGTTATTTAATCCAATTCAAATTGCGAGATAGTCGAGTGGAGACACACTCCAGCTAATTTATAAAAACATCCATCCATTCAGATAATCTAGGTACTCCCGATTATCCCATTGCTGGAAAAAACATTCATAAAGAAGACTTATCAAATGGATTTAGATTTTTTCGAGAATCATTTGAAAAATTTGCAAAATGAATATAAAACATTTGGGAATGCTAGGAAGCATTACTATCAACGAACTTTTATTCCTATTTATGACAAAATTGCATAAATAATTCCAATTTATATGATCTTAATAATATATTGTGAGAATTAGATAAATAATGTAGAGAGAGCAAAAAATATTTAAAAATAGGTAGGTATTTAATATTTAAATGAAATAAAATTATTTAATTTACAGAATGAAAATGTAATTTTAATCAAAATAAGAAACAATGTTTTTGATTAAAATGTTTTCAAGATTTATAATTACAATATTTAAATATAAATTTTAATATTATATCTATATGTCTGTCTGTGTGTCTATTGCCAAAAATTTTCGATTTTTTAAATTTTGATTTTGGATTGGTTGAACATTTCCCATATATTATAACTTGGACCGCTGATTTGACCGATGTTCCCAACCGAATTTTAAAAAACCAAGACCACTTTACAATTACACTTTTTTAAGCTCTAATCGAATCCAAAATCAAAATTTAAAAAGATCGAAAATTTTTGGCGACAGACACACAGACATACATTTTATAAACGAACTAAAAGTAGGTTGAATATAGAATAGTGTTGTTGTGCATATAAATATAAGATGTTAAATTGTTTTGTCAAGTAGTTTTCTATTGGTGGTGTGAATCTCTTCGGGTTCTCACTCCACTTTTTTCCATGTTAGTAGAGGCTGGTTTTACCTGTATCTTTTCTACAAAGGCACAGGTAAAAGCAGGAGGAGTCCATGACCATTTTTTAACGTTTTTATTAAAAAATTTGAGATAGCATTCTATAGCTCTGGAACGCCATTGGATCAAGTGCATTCAATTTGAAGGAATAAATAAAAAATATTTTTTAAAAAAAAATTGTAAAATAAAGACCTATAATTAATTAAAATAAGTGCTACAACAGGTGGGAAAGATTTAAATATTTAATTTTTTTTAAAATAAATTGTGTATGAAAGTACAATTATAGACAAAAATATTAAGATTATTTGAATAACAAACTTTTTTTTTTAAATGGAATAAATTAATTATTAATATAGATCACATATGATTACATATTATTTGCTAATTTTCTAGAGAATTTCAATTTGAAAAATGAATCTATATGAATTGAAATGTAATAATAGAATAATGGCATAGTTTTAATATATAAAAAAAAAACTTTTTCACAATATATCTTTATAGATTTTCAATTGTATTGTATTAAATAGAATATTAATGATAAAATTACTAAAATAAATATGTTCATTTATTTGTTTAATTGAGTCAGCATTGATGATTAAAGTAAAAGTATATCTTGTCAGGGCCGTCCTAAGATTTTCGGCGCCCGTGGGCTCCTAAAATTTTGCGCCCCTTTTCATAAGAAATTACACAGAATGGTTAGTAAAAATATATAAACCAATAAAAAATGCCGCCCCCAGAAGGCTTGCGCCCTAGGGCTATAGCCCAATTAGCCCTGTGGTTAAGGCGGCCCTGTATCTCGTCGTGTATTGGAGGCTATGATGAAAAAATTGGTAAAAATTATAGGTTAAGATTTGATTGAATGGGTTGGTAGAACAAGGAAGTAGAATATAAGGGGAGTTCAGTATCTTTAGATCTAACAGAAGAACCGATTGAATTCTTTCAAAATGATAGAAATGTTTAAATTATTATAAAATTAAGATTTATTCATTTAAACAATTTAAAAAAAAATGGATGGAGAATATTCACCATTGATGAATTACATATTTATAATACAAATACATTATATATATATTATTATTATCAGATATATCAGGGATATAATCAACTATTTTGGTGAGATTGTATTCTCGACGTTTCGGCACCCATTTTGGCGCCATTTTCGAAAGATTATTTAGGTGGGAATATTTTTGGGATTCTGGGTCTTAGTCTGTGTAACCAAGAGTTAATATCGGGATTTTGGGTTGATAGGTTGGGTGGTTTTGTACTCACTGCGTTGCTGTGGAGCTCCGAAGAATCCTGAGCACTGGACAAGTCGAGTCGGCCTTAGGCTGTTGTCCAGTCCGGACGTGTGCTAGTCTCAGGATTGCCCAGGATTCTTCGGAGCTCCACAGCAACGCAGTGAGTACAAAACCACCCAACCTATCAACCCAAAATCCCGATATTAACTCTTGGTTACACAGACTAAGACCCAGAATCCCAAAAATATTCCCACCTAAATAATCTCTTGAAAATGGCACCAAAATGGGTTCCGAAAGGTCGAGAAAACAATCTCACCAAAATAGTTGATTATATCCCTGATAAATCTGATAATAATAATAATAATAATAATAATAACATTCACGGAAATCTAAACCAACATATAATACATAAATTATATATATATATATATATATATATATATATATATATATATAAACACTTAAATATTTATATCTTAAAAAATTTCTCCATGCTATATTAAATTCTTTGGAATGTTAAGTACATTGATGAATCATTTATATTTTACATTAATAAAATACCAAAATACCAATTAAAAACAAAAAAAAAACAAAAAAAAAAAAGATAAATTCCAAAGTTTGCCAAGAAAATTCACATCACTAGAAACAAGATGATGTATTTCAACGGAAATTTGCATCATTAAGTTATTTTCTATAAAAATCCAAACAAATTTATTTTTATTTCTTAATCTTTAATCCTTCTACTATATACCTCTAAATATATATATATATATATTTATTGAATTATTTAAAATATTTATTTCATCATTGAAATTTATTTTATTATTATTCACATTTACTACTTTGATTTATCTAAATACATTTATTGAATGCATTCTATTATTTCATAGAATAAAGTTATTAACCTGATATGATTTATATTTATATTTACATATTTTATGATCTAATCTAATTTCAATAAAAGATTGGGGGAAAGAGTAGATTTGGAAATGGAATATAAAATAATTCCAATTTATCACAGATTCACTGATCTAACAAAAGTGATCCAATTTTCAGTGATATTGTGGATTGTATATTATTGTAGCAAATACCTGTGACTAGAAAAGTCTAACAGAGTCAAATCACATGATCTTAATGACCTTTATCTTGAGAAAATTATCCTTGAAATTAAATTTTTTTTGTAAAATCGATAAAATAGATAGATATGGATTTTGATAACCAACCAAAAAAAGTGCCAATTTTTATCAATTTCCATAAAAATTAAAAATATTAATTTAATTAATAATTTTCTTAAGAAACCAAATCCATCAAATACATTTTTTTTTCTATTTTTTGTTTTTATTAAATATTTTCCAAGTGATAATTGTAACAATTTAGCCATTTTTAAAAAAAGATTTGGAAGTGGTGAAATGTTTCTACTCCTCCTCCTCATTCTCACCCTTCGGCCAGTTTGCTCTCCCGTTGTATGAATCGATTCCATCGAGCGTTGGGGATTTTCCACTGCTCTTCTCTTTCTTTCCATCAACATCAACGCAACGCGAAAGAGGAAGATCAAAATAAGTGCAAATTGTTCATAGGAAATCGCTCTTTATTCTACTATATACATATATATGATTTTTTTTTAATGTAATAATAATGTATACTATAAAGTTAATGGGGGTATATAGAAATTTGTAAATATAAATAGTTATTATCAAGAATATAATTTAATTTAAACTAACTAAAGTTTGTTTAAAGAGAAACCATTTGGGAAACGACCAAAGGATATACTAACAATAAGATAAAATGAAGTGGTCTAACAATATTAAAAATATAGATAAAAATCTGGAGTGTCTCCACTAGACTATCTCGCAAATTTGAATTGGATTAATTATCACATATATTATATTTTATTTAACTCAAAAGAAACCTATCATGATATAAATAATAGAAAAGAAAAAAAAAGAAATTTTTTTATAAAATAATGTTTTATTCATGGACTAAAAAGAACAAAATAATTTTTATATAAGCCTGACAAAGTTTAAGGATGAATTGCTTCATATACAACGAAAAACGTTGGGCGCATTTAGTTTTCACTTGCTTTCTCTATTATTTCTATGCAATTAAATTATTGTTTTCATTAAAAGTTTTTTCCTACCTTTTCTATTATTTTACAGCCAGTGACTTCTTTTCGTTAAGTATTCGGGCCATCATCTCAGTGTGATTTGTGCAACCCTGATTTATCCCATTTAACTACAGTATCTCCATTCGACTATCTCGAAATGTGAATTGGATTAATTAAAATATATTAAATTTAATTAAAAATAAATTGTAAATTAAAATTAATAAATAATATTTATTAAATCAGCACATGTTTGGCTCTTTGTTGATGGCACCACGTCACGTGTTGGCGCGTGATTTGCAATGTTAAAAAGTTAATTCCGGTACTTTCAGCGATTCAATCAAGATGAAATTCTATATATAGCAGTTTTATACAATTTTTAATCATGTGAAAAATTATCAAACCTATATCTTTATTTTTACGGTCACATTAGAGGAAAAAAAATGAAAACGTGGTAGGTAATGACCCTCTTCCGGATGAGCTCCATTTCTCCAAAGTTGATAGAAAACTACAAATTTTGAATAATGCCCGTTTACTAAATTTGATTATTCTAGCTCAAACCGTTTTTGCGTAATCTTGTCTACATACATACACATATACACACACATACATTTTTCTCAACCTTAGTGAAAATGAATCAGGAACCTTAAAAACGTATTAAAACATCAAAATCTCGACATCGAAAATTTCTCTGGCGAGATAGTAAAATGGGACTTGAGAGTAGATAGAAATTTGGTGGTGATGGATGATGAATCTGGTTACTACAGTTCATAATTTTCGAGGTTCAATATCATCACAAAAATAAATTAAAAAAGATAATATATATTTTTTAAATTAATATATATATATACAAAATTAGTTTATTTTCCATTAAAATTCTCTCTTATCCAAATGAACTGATTTTTCTTACGATCACTGCCCTATTCAAACAGGCAGGTCAAGTTAAAAATTAATTTTCGAAATTAGGCTGTGTTGACGGAAATCATGAATAAAAATTCATTTTAAAGAATAAACTTGACCTAGATTATTACTATTATTACTATTGCTATTATTATTATTTTTTAATTTTATTTTACTTCAACTGGCTAACCTCCAGAATGAATCCAATTTGTACCCTAATAATTCTTTTGGACATTTAGACATTTATTAAATTTACTAAAATTAAAATGTAAGAAGGTTCCATTCAACGTTTATTAATAAGTTTATAATAATACATATTATAAGTATATATAGGTAAGCAATTTTAAAATGAAATATTTTAATTTTAATTTTTATTATTAAGTATATAAAACGTTTATACCTTAGATATTTTCATTTATAGTAATTTGTTAGAATTTTGTTTGTAACAGTTTAAATGTATCTATCTATCTCTCTCTCTCTCACTATATATATATATATACATATTATTATTATCATATTTATCAGGCATATAATTACGTATTTTTGTGAGATTGTTTTCTCGACGTTTAGGCACCCATTTTTGCGCCATTTTCAAGAGATTATTTAAGTGGGAATATTTTTGGAATACTGAGTCTTAGTCTGTGTGACCAAGGGTTAATATCGGGATTTTGGGTTGATAGGTTGGGTGGTTTTGTACTCACTAGGTTGTTGCTCCGGAGGATCATGGGCAATCCTGAAACTGGCACACGTCCGCACTGGACAACAGCCCGAGGCTGACTGTAAACCCAAAATCCCGATATTAACCCTTGGTCACAGAGACTAAGACCCAGAATCCCAAAAATATTCCCACCTAAATAATCTCTTGAAAATGGCGGCAAAATAGGTGCCGAAACGTCGAGAAAACAATCTCACAAAAATAGTTGATTATATCCCTGATAAATCTGATAATAATAATAATAATAATAATAACATTCACGGAAATCTAAACCAACATATTATATATATATATATATATATATATATATTAATTATTAGTTAAATTTTAAAATGTTTATATTTAATATTTTAAATGTGACACCTGTAGAGATCGATTCTTCATTTTAAATGAATTTCATAAAAATATATATTTATATACAATTATTGTTAGAGTTAAATGAGATAAGATAGACAAATATTTCAAGTGTGGTAACGAAGGATTTTGCCACCCAAGACAAATGTCACATTTGCAACTCAATCTCTTACTCATTTAAAACATTGAATTTTTATTAAAATCTCATTTTATTAACTTTAAAATATTTATTATTTATTGAAAATCATAAAAACAAATTATTGATAATCTATATATATAAAAGGCAATGTCTGTGTGTCTGTGTGTCTGTCTGTCTGTGTGTCTGTCTGTCTGTCTCTTATAGACTCAAAAACTACCCGTCCGATTACGGTGAAACTTTCAGGGATTGTTGTGGGCATACCAAGAAAGGTTTTAGAGTAGTTAAATCCAAAATTAATTTATCCAAAATTAATTTAATTAGTAATATATTGCTAAAAGTCTGTAGTGTCACAAAACTATCGACAGATGGCGCTACATATAATTTTCAAAATTCAAATATTTTAAATTTTTTTTAAACTTAATATTTCTAACTTTGTATTACAATACAATAATGAGACGGAATTGTTGTGTGTTAAATTAGATTTTATAAATTGAAAACCATTAGTTATACTCTTAAGTTATTTAGTTTTATTGATCTCATATCTGGAAAAAATCATCTTCATTGGTTGTTTTTAATTTAAATGTATATATGTGACGTCTCACAGTTACCTCCTTTTAGATATATATCTATTCTTAAAATAAAATTAAAAATATTTATATTATATTCATATATATGTAAAATAATAATCTCTATAAAATAAGAGAATATACTTATTCCGAAAACTGTTAATTAAAATGTAATAACTATTAACAATTAATAAAGTAGAAATAATTTTCGAACAAATAAAAATGTAATAATTATTAACAAAAAAAATAAAAAATAAAAATAAATTATTAACAAAATAAGTTGACCTGTGGCCAGGTCCGAACCGACCGACGGTTTGAAGTAAATTAATTTCCAGCTACAGAAACAATTTCAAATAATTTTAATATATCTATTAATGTAATAAAAAACAGATATGGACATAACATAAATATTTTTAATTTTATTTTATTTGTAATACATATGTAAGACCAGGCTGTGACGTCATGAATGGCTGGGTGACTTCATATAATTTTAAATTAAGAAATATTCGTGGAGATATGTAAAAATCTCCACATGTGAAATTTGGTGTGAAAACAATACCTCCCTTACTATCGTCGGTCGGTAAAAAATAAAAATAAAAATGTAATAATAAAAAATAAAATTTCAATTATATTAATTTAATAAATTATTATTATTATTATTATTATTTTCACGTATTAAACGGTATATTATTATTTGTAATAATTCCAATAAAAATAAATAAAAATAAAAACCAAAAAAAAAGTGCAATTAAAACTAAAATTTCAATTATATTCATTTAATACATTATTATTATTATTATTAAGTGTTCAGTTATCATATACGTAGATATGTATGCAGACACACATGCAAATATTGGGAAACATCCGGTGGAAGACCAAAGATCAAGGTGGGTGGACAATGAAGGAAGGGACATGGGAGAGATGGGACAGGGTAGGATTTGGTTGTAGCTCAGGATAGGGACTCTTAGAGAAAAGTGGATGCTGCGGCTAAGAACTTTCGAAAACTGTATAGACACAGAGTTAGATAAATACAATAATAATATATAATTAATTTACTGATTAAATTAAAATATATATTTTCTAAGAAAACAAATATATGTCTTATCTACTTATACTGATTGAAACAAAATGGATGAAAACCTTTTACATACAGACTTTCAACCAAATACTACACTCGGGGGTACAGGGGGCGGAGCCCCCGTCTAGGTGTGAAGAGCGCCTGGAAGGCGCTCTGATCAGCTAGTACTGAATATTAGTGTGCGTGAAGATAGCACTGCCATTTTATAAAACGAAATTTCGGGACTTATAAAATGGCGGTGCTAGCTTCACGCACAAATCGATTTTTATTATTTTCCGGTTTGTTTTTTGGTATAGGTGACTGGCGGGACTGGCGTTTCACCATGATACAAGAAAACACTGTGTACTTGTATCATGGCGTTTCACAACGTAGCGTAGCACAAACTTAGCACAACATAGCACAATTTCGTTTTTTCGGGAATTATTAAATGGCGGTGCTAGCTTCACGCACATTGAATATTATGACATTAATCGTATGTTAAACTGGATAAAATCATATTTAATGTCAATTTTATTAAAAATAAATTAAATATTAATTTATTTTAATTTAAAATTAAAAATATATTGAGAAAATATATATTATTTCAATTGTTTAGATTAAGGTATAAATATTATAATAAAATATATATAAATATATATTAGAAATAAATTGTATTAGAAAATTTCACATTTTCAAAATTAAAATGTAATTTTTACTATCTCGCCAGAGATAGTATTGCGATCACGAAAATTTTCGATGTTGAGATTTTGATGTTTTTAAACGTTTTGAAGGTTCCTGAATCATTTTCACTAAGGTTGAGAAAAATGTCTGTGTGTGTGTGTGTGTATGTATGTAGACAAGATTACGCAAAAACGGTTTGAGCTAGAATGATGAAATTTGGTACATGGACATTATTCAAAATTCATAGTTTTCTATCAACTTTTGAGAAATGTAGCTCAACCGGAAGAGGGTCATTACTTACAACGTTTTGATTTTTTTTCCTCTAAAATGACCGTAAAAATAAAGATATATGTTTGATAATTTTTCACAAGATTAATAATTGTATAAAACAGCTATATATAGAATTTCAGCTTGATTGAATCGCTTTAAGTACCAGAATTAATTTTTTAACACTCCAAATCTCACGGGCCAACACGTGCCATGGTGCCATCAATATAAAGCCAAATTTGCGCTGGTTTAATATTTATTATTTATAATTTATAATTAATTAAATTTAATTTAAATATAATATATTATGTTATTTAATCCAATTCAAATTGCGAGATAGTCGAGTGGAGACACTCCAGCTTATTTCTAATTGTACTCACAGAAAATTTTTTTATTAAATTATCAACATCAATTGCATTTTTCATTTCTTGATTTAAAACCTATTAACTGTCAATTTTGTAAATTTTTTTACATGAAAGTGATAAACCTTCAATTAAAATAAAATGAACTTAAAAATAATTTGTTGTATTTAAATTTGGAATTATGGGCTGTCCCGGTTAAAGGACGCTGGGCCTTAGAGTATACAAAACTAAATGTTATCATGAAAATATTAAAAATCCTAAAAAGATCTTTCTATCTTTTTTGTCTGTGAGTTTGACCATTTCAGGAAGTAGAGTAGTGCAAAAATATCTGCCTCTATTTCTGTAAAAAATGCATAATCAAGGACTTTTCAAGAGTTACAAAACTTTTTTGACTCATTATTTGTGAATATTGCAACAAAATAAATATAACATCAAAAAATGTCGCCAACGCCCAGTGTTCTCTTAAATAAATATAATTCATATAATATTTGAAATTAAATAAAAAAAAATACTTGAATTTTATTGTAATTAGCATTTGAGTATAGTAGATATATGAAAATAATAATAGTTTTTATATTTCATTCCAATGAAGAATAAAAATAAATATTGAAATATTACAATCGAGGGCTACAAGATGTCAACAAATAAATTCACACAAGTTTGCAAACGGAATGAAAAAACAAAAACAACACAACTGCACTACTTGTTAATAAAACAATACCTTCATAGGCCCTTCAGGTGAAATTTAGAACAAGATAAACCATTAGTAAATTAATGTACACATTTTGACAAAGTGTCCTCAAATAAGGATTAATATTAATAGTAATCTTTAGACTAAAAAAAAAACTGACTTTATACGTCCTACGCAAGACAACGCCTATCAAGTCTGTTATATCAATGATGAGGTGTCCTATGATCCGTAGAACGGGTCCTCTCCACCTTTACCTTGATTTTCTTGATCGGAGGCGCTATCAAGTAGCTTTTCCCCAAGGTTGTTCCCGGAGGCTGGGTTGACTCCGTCCCATAGACCCCAGCTAGGGAAATTCCCTTGCCAGGCCCGGGACTTGAACCCATATATATATAAATATAGATAATTTATTTATAAAGACAACGGGATAGACCTCCAAATGTGTATATTAGTCTACCCACATAAATTTATTAATTTAAAATGCTCTATAATTAATAGAAAATTTATTATTTTATTTTTTTTTTTTTTAAACTTAATCAAAATCTATTTACATAACACTTATCTTTGGTATAGATTAATTAATATTCATTAAATTTATAATAAATAATCAATAAATAAACATTGGAAACAAAAGATAAAAAAATAAATCACAATCAAATAAAATCAAAATTAAAAAAAATTTTCTATTTAAAATAAATTGCTAAATAAATAAATAAAAACTAATGATATTAAAATGATATTGGAAATGATTTAAAATAGTAATGATAAAAAAATCATAAAATATAAATCAGATAATAAATAAGATAAATAAAAATTATTAATTATTATCGATAGAAAATGGAAGCTTTCCTTCTTCTCAATTCAGTTTTTGATGATGACGATGATGATGATGATTATTATTATTATTATTATTATATTATAACAGAACCACCAATATACGCATAACAGATTATCATGAAATTAAAAATCTCTAATAAATAAATCTAAAATCTAAATCTAAAATACATTTATAAAATTAATATATAAATATTTTTGAAATTAATATAAAGATAAAATCATTCATTATCAAAATATTAAAACAAAATTACGTTTTATCACAACTCAGAATTATTTTTTTTTGTTTGTTTCTTTATATGTACCAAGAATTTAAAACTTGATAGAAATTAAATTTTAAAATTTTAGAGAGATGATAAACAAAATGAAAGCAGGTCGAACGAGGGGCAATTGTTTTGAACAGTCAAATTAGATATCAATCATTTATGTAAATAGATATTGGGCGTGCGGATAGAGAACCTGCCTCACATTCACATGGTCCTGGGCCTGTCAAGGGAATTTCCCTAGCTGGGGTCTATGGAATGGAATCAACCCAGCCTCCGGGAACAACATTGGGGAAAAGCTACTTGATAGCGCCTCCGATAAAGAAAATCAAGGTAAAGGTGGAGAGGACCCGTTCTACGGATCATAGGACACCTCATTGATATAACCGGCTTGATAGGCGTTGCCCTTGCTTAGGACGTACAAAGTCAGGTAAATTTAAATAAATGTAAATAGATATTGTAAGTTTTTCAATTCTAAAGAATTTTTAGAAAAAAAATCTATTTTATCTAAATTAATAAAATGAAATTTGCTGGAATAGAAAGCAAAAAAAAAACAAAAACAAAATTGTGTCAATGAGAATCTTAAAAATAGTGATTTTTATTAGAATTTTTGAATGACTATTAAATTAAATTAAAAATATCTACTAAATATATCCACCACAAAGTGTTTATTTCAATGAGATTTCCAAGGATCTTATTTTATTGAAATTGAAATGTATCATATATTACAAAGAATTGTTATTTCCCGTTGCTTTAATAAGTTTTATAATAGCTCAATCTCTCTCTCTCTCTCTCTCTATATATATATATATATATCTATATATATATATATATCGAATTGAGTTTTGACCATATAATTTAATTTAATAATAGGTGTAGTTAAGTGTCTAGATCAGTGATTCTAAACCTTTTTTTTACCGCGGCACACTTTTAACGGTTTAAAAATTTGGCGGCACACAAAGAAAAAGACAAGTGTAAAAATTTACCATATTGAAAAAAAGTGGTCCCAAAAACGGTTTACCTTTTTTTTTTTAGAAAAAAAGTCGGAAATGTTTAAGAACCTAGTACCAAAAACGTTTTACCTTTTGTTTCTAAGGACCAAATTGAAAAAATTTAGAAAAAAAAGTTTAAGATCCTCGTAATCTCGCTGCACAGTGGTTGAGAATCACTGCATTGGAGGCATATAGGAATATTGTGATGTAATTTCATAGTAATCGATCGGCTCAGTCAATTTTGAGTATCACACTTTTTCGGACAGACAATCAAATGAAATATTCTAAAGTCACTTTTGTATTCTATTGGTCATGAAACAAAAAAATTAAATTTCGAGTAATGTTCAGACTCAAACTTAATTAGATATTGAATAAATTTCATTAATAAGATTTTTATTTTTATTTTTTTTTTTATATATCAATGAGCAATTCTTTCTCAAATAATAAAATTTCAAAACCAATTTTATTCAAAGAAGAAAAAGGTAAAGAGAGAGAGAGAGAAAGAGGGCGGGGGAGGGGGGTATATGAGATATTATAAGTATAGCAAAAACTAATTATATAAACATCAAAAGAGTTTGTATCTTTTTCTTCCTAGTTGAGTAACCAACATATCCTTTGAACTAGAAATCCATATTTAAAATAAAATTGCTTTATAGTTTATATAGTTATGCATATAAAAAAAAACTCTTTCTTAAAAATATATTTCAAAGGTCAGAGATAAATTAAAAATAAATCTCATTCTTTCCACCTCTCGCCCCTCTTAATCTCTTCTATGATATACGAGTATATATAAT
The DNA here is from genome assembly GCA_963082975.1 of Labia minor. Taxonomy (NCBI): domain Eukaryota; kingdom Metazoa; phylum Arthropoda; class Insecta; order Dermaptera; family Spongiphoridae; genus Labia; species Labia minor. The sequence continues at coordinate 122,928,256 of OY720344.1, read as the reverse complement.
AAGATATAATATAATATATATAATAAGATTAAAAATTTTTTTTTTCTTTTGTACAACCTCGTCAGAGATAGTATTGCGATCACGAAAATTTTCGATGTCAAGATTTTGATGTTTTTATACGTTTTCAAGGTCCCCCAGTCATTTTCACTAAGGTTGAGAAAAATGTCTTTAGACAAGACTAACAAGAAAAACGGTTTGAGCTAAAATAATGAAATTTGGTATACGGGCATTATTTAAAATTCGTAGTTTTCTATCAACTTTGGAGAAATGTAGCTCATCCGGAAGAGGGTCATTACCTACCACGTTTTCATTTTTTTTCCTCTAATGTGACCGTAAAAATAAAGATATATGTTTGATAGTTTTTGACATGATTAAAAATTGTATAAAACTGCTATATATAGAATTTCATCATCTTGATTGAATCGCTGAAAGTACCGGAATTAACTTTTTAACATTGCAAATCACGCACCAACACGTGACGTGGTGCCATCAACAAAGAGCCAAACATGTGCTGATTTAATAAATATTATTTATTAATTTTACTTTACAATTTATTTTTAATTAAATTTAATATATTTTAATTAATCCAATTTACATTCGAGATAGTCGAATGGAGATACTGTAGTTAAATGGGATAAATCAGGGTTGCACAAATCACACTGAGATGATGGCCAGAATACTTAACGAAAAGAAGTCACTGGCTGTAAAATAATAGAAGAGGTAAGAAAAAACTTTTAAGGAAAAGCAAATATAGACAATATATGAAACGCATTGAAATTATAAAATGAATTTAATGAAAAACAATACATCGTTTTTCGCCAACAAGTTTGTCATATTCAGGAGATATACCATATACCATATTACAAGAAAATATTTTTAAGTTACAGGTCAATAAGTCCTTGACTTTTTTTAAATGAAACCCAGGTTTTTGGATAAAAAATTATTTTATATTTCATAGAAATAATATAGAAAGCAAGTGAAAACTAAATGCGCCCAACGTTTTTCGTTGTATATGAAGCAATTCATCCTTAAACTTTGTCAGGCTTATTTATAAAAAAATCATTTTGTTCTTTTTAGTCCATGAATAAAACATTATTTTATAAAAAAATTTCTTTTTTTTCTTTTCTATTATTTATATCATAATTCGTTTCTTTTTATTAATGTTTTTCAAAGTCATCTTTTATAGATAATTTATTTTTACATTTTAGTCAATTTTTATATTATAGTTTTTGAATTTTTTAAAACTTAAATAATATTAATATTCTTATTTTCAATATACTTTTTAAAATATTTTACATTTTTTTATTTTATTATTATTTATATTAAGAAAGAGGATAATTAATGAAAACAAATAAATTTAAACTACTATATATATCGATTGAAAAGTAATATGAAGGCTACCACATATTTTCAACTGTTGTTGCTGATTTTTTTTTTTTTTTTTTTTTATTAGCTCTTTTCTATATTTTCTCTAGAGAATTTTTCTATTATTAAATGCTCCCATTTTTCTAAAGAATTCTAGATTCGATAAATATATTAATAAATACTAACTACTGAGTAAATTCTATTATTAAACTAAACCTCGTTTAAAATTTTTAAATAACTATAAATAAAATTTTAATTATTATTTTTTTTTTAAATTTTTTATTTGATTTTTTATCAATATTTTCAAATGTAAGCTATGATATTTAATTAATAAAAAAAATATATTATTATAAATATATTATTATTATCATCAAGTTTTCAATTAAAATTGTAAATGTAAAATAAAAAATTTGATAATAAATAATTAACTTTTTTATATATTATTTCAAGTATTTACCTATATAAGTAATTGGTATATATCTATATATGATTGGAAAATAATAAAAAGATGTAGAATTTAAAAAAATAGTAAAAAATAGTTTACTATTTTTGTATCGTTAATATAAAATATTAAAAATCAAAATAACAAATTGTTTTATTTAAAATTAAAATAAAAATAAACACTTTCTGTTTAATTGCTATTAAAATTTATATAAAAAAAAAAGAAAGATTTTTTTTTTATTTTTTATAGTTAGGGACAATTTGAGAAATGTGATAAATGCGGTCTATAATTTTCGAGTTGCCTACCACCACATAAATATATTGATAGAGAAGTTTCAACCTTTTACAAGACGCCATTGGGTGAGAGGCTAGCCTCGCTGTCTCACATTCACATGGTCCCGGGCCTGGCAAGGGAATATCTCTAGCTGGGGGGTCTATGGGACGGAGTCAACCCAGCCTCCGGGAACAACATTGGGAAATACCTACTTGATAAAAAGTAGCGCCTCCGATCAAGAAAATCAAGGGTAAAGGTGGAGAGGACCCGTTCTACTGATCATAGGACACCTCATTGATAGGCGTTGTCCTTGCGTAGGACGTACAAAGTCAGAGGTTTCCAACCTTTTTGAACAAATATTTAATATACTAATATATAAAAAAAATGTGTTATAAGATAATGTAGATAATTTTAATTGTAACTACAAATAATAATTCAATGTGATGGTTGAGCTTGTTTTTAGCACAAATTGGATTTATTGAAGATATCGCGTTTCTTAATTCTTTTTCAATTACTAAGTGAAATCGATACTTGTTTAAAATCTTAACAATAATTGTTTTAATACATTCGGGCGCCCCTTTATTATTAAGCAAAAGATTTAAATACCATCCTTGCTTTTACTATTATAAAAATTTTGAAAAAGCTGGTAATCTTTTTTAAAGGAGATTTGCTTAACCTTTTCATCAATAATCATCAATTAGGGATCACTTATTTATTATCAATTTACTGGTGGGACTCAAATACCTCTCCATTATATAAGGAACATCTGAATCGTCGCCAGGTGTCCCCCGTCTATTGCAGTCACGAGGTTTTTTTATTGTCATAGAATGGCAATTGATCAACATAGGCTATAAATTATATAAATATCTATTCAATGACCGCAGAAATTATTTTTTGAAAATTTATATAATACTCCATCGGGTTCATTCAGAGCCTCACGTAGCTCAGTGAATGAGTCAATTCATTTCTCACAATTAATATAACATTAATAATTCTAGCAATTCCCAATTATATTATCTTTGTTTTGTTTTTAGTTTCATTAGCCAATCATTAATTACAATTTTATTTTAAGTGCAGACATGATTTATTGATTGTATCTAATATAAAAATTAAAATATGATTTTTTAGACAAATGATTTAAAGGAGTTGTTTAAAAAAATTTTAAAAGATTTTTTTTAAAATTTGTTTAAAATTTGATATATATATAATTTGAAACTTGGTATTAAATTCAAAATTATGAGTTTAATTATAATTCTTTAAAATTAGAATATTTAATTATTATATAACATGAAAAAATAGATATTATTTGATAATATAATTAGAATAAAATTAGATATTGGTAAATTTATAAAACAAAATTTATATCAATAATAATATACTATTCATGTATATTTATAATTAGAATCGATTTCTCTGTCTCTATTTATATAAGACTAGCTGACCAATGCGAAGATTTCGCACAGATATAGTAATGAATAATCGCGTAATAAAGCAGCGAAATTATTTCAATCTGGTGTAACTGATACGTGATACCTCAACTTACCCTAACAAGTTGGTATCCTGGCCCGTTGGTAGTGGGTCACCAAGTGATATATATATATATCACTTATAAAAGTAGTGATATCATTGAAAAGAGTAGTGATAAAAGTGATCGTGTACTATTTGATACGAAAATAATTTTTTTTGTTCTCCATCCTATCTCCATCCTGTCCGTCATGTCGGTAAAATATAATATATAAATATAATAAAATATAATAATATAAAGTTTATTTATTTATTTATATTCTGTATAGAAATTTCTAGAATTTATAATTTTATATGGAGTGTCAACTTCTTAACTGAGCCACCAGAGGCGCCACATGGACTTTTTTGAAATATTTAACTTTATACCTTATCCTTGGGACAGGTCAGTTCTAGTGATACCCGAACCATTAAGATCCATCAAGCCGTTTAGAAAGAGTTTAAGATTGCGACCTCGTTTAATTATATAGATATATGGTATATATATTTTAAATTTAAAAAAAATGAAAATTGTTTTGGCCAAATTTAGAAATTTAAATGTCTCATGCAATTTAGATGACTAAATGAATTGGACTGGTGTAGAAGACAATTTCTATAAGTTACTTTTAATATATGCAGATCGGATAACATTAGATCAAATTTAATCTCGCTAAGAACATTCAATATTTATGAACACCAATTATTGGTGCTCCTGTCTAGGAGCGAATAGCACCAAAGCCGGTCTAAGCAGCTCTAGTAATATTATAAATAAACCAATTTCAAATATTGCATAAATGATGATGATTGATTTATTAGAAAAATAAATTGCTTCAATCTTTTATCTTTATTGTGAAATCATATTTTCTTTTATTATATTTATATATTTATATGATAAAAACCATATTGATTAATTCAAGATGGCCTAGAAATTTTATCTTAGATAAGAGAAATGATTAATAATATCTACGTCAATATTGATGTCATTGATTGTGAATTGACTTTAAATTTTTAGAATCATTATTTTTATTATTTTAATTATTTTTAATTGAATCGAATTATACATACCTATACAAAATGAATTCAATTTTTTTTTCCTTTCTCAAATCATAAAAGCATACTAAGCATAATTATTGACTTTAGAATAGATATTTTGCAAATTAATGCAAATTAGAAAAATATTTTTGCTTTGATTTTCATAAAAGCTGTTAATGTCAGGGTTAATGTTGAAGGGAAGGAAATTTCTCTTCTCTGGTTATATATTATATATCTATTATATATATATATATATATATATATATATATATATAAGAAAGTATCTTTTTTACATACTTCCTATGCTAAAATAAATTACTGACCATATTTTTAAAAGAAATTAAGATTTTTTTTTTAATTTTTTATCAATAAAATTAATAATTTTCTCTAATTTCTACAAAATAATATATTTTAATTTTAAATTTATTTTTCTACTATTCATCATTCATTTTTAAAATAGGTTTGCATTTAATTAGTTAACAAAAAACTATTATTTGCTTATGTTTAATTTTGTTAATACTTATTTAAAAAAAAACCAATGGCGCCTTTTAATACTTTTGTATAATACATATAATATACCTAATAAAATTACAATTTTATTTTATTAAACGTTAATAAACGTTAAAAATGTCTACCATTTAGTTCAGTATTTCTCTAATATTATTTTAGAATTTTTATTTTATTTTTCTAATAAAAAATGCATTCTATATTTTTCCTCTTCCAATCGATCAAAAACATACTAAAACATACTAAAACTGCTAAAATTAAATAATTTTATCAAATTAGTAAATGATTTGGATGAATAAAAAAATTTACATAGTCAGAGAGAAGAATAAATCAAAGAATAAGTTGAGTTCCAAGATTAATAGATTTTGTTGTTTTCTACTTTCCTAGTATTTAAAATATTCCGTTGAATTAACGAATTTTATAAATAAACCCAAGACTCCATTCATGTTTTTTGGTTCAAAATAGTGCGTCACGCCTTTTTTTCATTTAATATTATATAAATAACCCTGAGAATTTTTTAATTTCTTTAACTCTACAAATTTCACTCAATCTATTTTATTTATGAAGAGATAACATACAAGTTGTCATATTGCTGTCAATTAATACAAATAATAGTACATATAAGTATATAAGATAAGAATCTCTTTTATATCCCGCAAATCTTTTTTCTTTGAAGCGTGGTTGGTGGTGGTGTTTAGAATTAAGAGAAGAATCTTTATCTAATCTTATTATACTAGCAAAAATTGTATATATATGTTACGGTAAATGTCCACTCTTGGGAAATGTATACATTTCCCAAAAGTGTACATTTACTGTAACAAAAGTTAGGTATAAGTAAACTGAATATAATTTATATGTACATTTCCCGGCAAATGTGTACACCTGCCTTTACGTTTTGGTAAATGTATACTCTTACCTTCGTATTTTAAGGAAAGGTGGAATACAAGTAAATTAAAAATGTTGTTGCAGTAAAAAAAATTTTATTTAAATAAACATAATACAAAAAGCTTTAATAACGAAAATTATTTTAATTCAAAAATGTGAATGAGAAACAAAACATACTTATTATTACATATAATATGTCGTAGCTTATGATCCCAATATTCATAAATACTATTTTCGGCCTAGTTTTTTAGGACCAATACGATCGGAATCAAACAAATAATTATAATATTAACGTACTTTTTTTACTATCTCGCCAGAGATAGTATTGCGATCACGAAAATTTTCGATGTTGAGATTTTGATGTTTTTATACGTTTTGAAGGTTCCTGAATCATTTTCACTAAGGTTGAGAAAAATGTCTGTGTGTGTGTGTGTGTGTGTGTGTGTATGTGTGTGTGTATGTATGTAGGCAAGATTGCGCAAAAACGGTTTGAGCTAGAATGATGAAATTTGGTACATGGACATTATTCAAAATTCATAGTTTTCTATCAACTTTTGAGAAATGTAGCTCAACCGGAAGAGGGTCATTACTTACAACGTTTTGATTTTTTTTCCTCTAAAGTGACCGTAAAAATAAAGATATATGTTTGATAATTTTTCACATGATTAATAATTGTATAAAACTGCTATATATAGAATTTCAGCTTGATTGATTCGCTGAAATTACCAGAATTAATTTTTTAACACTCCAAATCTCACGCGCCAACACGTGACGTGGTGCCATCAACAAAAAGCCAAACATGCGCTGGTTTAATATTTATTATTTATTATTTATAATTTATAATTAATTTAATTTAATTTAAATATAATATATTATGTTATTTAATCCAATTCAAATTGCGAGATAGTCGAGTGGAGACACTCCAGCTAATTTATTATAACAGTTAAATTTTATAAAATTATAAAGGAACATATAGAAATTTCATAATGAAGAAAGTGCTATTTATTTGAGCAAGAATTGCTATTGTGGCACTTGGAATTACATAATATTCCAGCATTTTTACAACTGCATTTTTTTGAGGAACATGTTCCTTTACAGATGCATCTTTTAAAACCTTGGCCACCAATAAGGGGGGACTGCATTCCTATAATTTCTCTTACCGATTTCTCAACATCTTGAGGAACATCTTCGTATGATATAAACTTTTATTCACAAATGGCGAATTCATGCCTAGAATAAGATTGTTTTAAAATTCCCTGTTTAGTTCCTAATTTATATAAATTTTTATCGTCATCTCTAGACAAAACAACGCAAATCAAATTTTTGGGATCCGTTTTACCACGTATGCTCACATTTACCAAAACGACATGGTCATTGTGAATTCAATGTACATTTCCCTTATTTGAAATTGTAAATGTTAGTTGAATGCACATTACTCAAATGAGGAGGCTAATGTGCACATTTACCGGAAAATGTGTACATTTGCCACAATATCTACTTTTACCGTAACATATATATAGATTTGTATAATATTTTTGAGATATTAAACTGCTCTAAGGATTGTTTTGAAATTCACGCCATAGATAATAAATATTTATAAAGAGAAATCGATCTGTATTGGTTTCAGCCTCAGGAATACTCAACTTTATTAATATTTTCTTAATTTAAAATAGTAAGTTTAAATGACGTCAATGACAATAAATTGTATAAATTTGTTAAAGGGTCGAGCGATAGCTCGGTTTTCCAGGTACTTTTTCTAATTCTCAACAGAAACCATCACCTTTCAACGACCGAAGATTGGCATATAATAATAATAATTTATGGTCGTTTTATAAATAAAAGATGTGGATGCGTTTTAGTAAAATTGATTTAAATCAAAGAAAATAATAAAAATAATTAAATTTTGAAATCTTGATCGCTTGAATAACTTTTGAATAATCGAACAGACTAACTAACTCAATAATTCCTGGAGATTGCGAGCTGATATTTATACGAGCTGTTCCGTTGTCGCTTCGTCAATGACGTTAGCGGTGTCCACTCGTAACGGCCAATCGGAATGAAGCGTGTCTTTTGTCACCAAATCGTAGCAACATTTATTTTTAACATACGAGAAAAATAAGTAATATTATTCATTTACTAGCTGATCAGAGCGCCTTCGGCGCTCTTCACATCTGGACGGGGGCTCCGCCCCCTGTACCCCCCCCCCCCGAGTGACCCTATTTTGAGCTATAACCATCTAACTCCTACCCTATCCTATCTCTCTCACGTTCCTTCCTACATTGTCCACCCTGTTCACAATTGGTCTTCCAAACGGACGTTTTCCAATCGAACTCCCACCAATATATTTTCCTCTCCCATGCTAGCCATGTGCCCTGTCGGCCCCAGCCTTCTCTATTTTATGACCTATAATTTAATAATTTTGATCCCCTTTGATAATAATTTCCCGATTGCAACCTCGACTTAAATTCTTTGCAAATATTATTCTCTCTGATACTAATTATTTTGTCTTATCACTATTAATTTCAAACCCCATCAATTTTCCTGCCTCGATTAATTTTTTTATGCTAAATGTTTAAATGTTATTAATTTATTTAAAAAAAAAATCAGAGTAAACAAAATAAAAATAAAATATAAAATTAGCATAACACTAAACTACTATAAAAATAATATTAAAAAATATATTATATATTAAAATCTTACGTGAAAATCCAATTATGAGATCAAATTTTCTTAATTAAAATAATTTACTCACATAATCTTAAAAATTAATAGTATTAAATTATAGCCGTAATGTGAATGTTTTCAAAGTTTAAAAGGCCAATAAGATCAATTGAGATATTGTAAATATCAATAGATATATAAAAAGATTTTTATCTGCACATTGCTCAGAATTTAAATTACCGCCAAATTATCGCCACCAGCGCCTCTATGATCTAGTATGGTAACTAAACTGGTAATGGTACCTAAACTATTATATTCTTTATAATTTTTTTAAAATTTTTCTAATTAAAAAATCGAAAATCGGGCTTCGAGGTCTGGTGGCCAGCCCCTTTGTGCTTCCGTGTAAAAAATTCCAGGTCCCTGCGTGCGATAGTTTTTGCTGGAGAGCTCGGTCAAACAAACACACAGACAAACAGACAAACAAACAGACAGACACATTACACTTGCTTTTATTATTATAGATATAAAGGATATTAACAAGAGTTGTCATCTCAATGATGGCAAATTAATTTTTCAAGTAACAGCAAATCTTGTGCGGTGAAATTTTGAAATATTAAGAAAATAAGGGGGCAATGTTTGGTGAGTACGATGGGTGGAGCAAGAATTTTCATCCTGTAATGGAATCTCTCATCTTGACTTGCTGAAGATGTTGGAAGCGTTTTTTGATCAATATCAAATCTTATATTTTAAAAATTTCTATTGATTTTAAAGGAGACTCTTCCTAGTAATTTTTAATACAAACCTCAAAAAAAAAAAAAAAAAAAAAATTTGGAAAAAGATTTTAACTTTCGTCTTAAAAATAAGATGAAATCAGATGAATTTTTATGGAAAATTTTATTGTATAATATAACGTATATATTCATTTAAATGATGAATATTATTTTGAACATATACCACATTATTATTATATATTATTATAATTAATTAGACTTGATGACAATAGACAATGAAGAGAAAGATTAAGAACACACCAATGAAACAATTTCATTTCTACGCCAAGACCAATTATATATTTAAAAGACCTGTAGAAAAAAAATGTATTTATTTATTCTATTTATTTTAAGTTGGGCAAAAAAAAAATACTTGCCAAAACGATTATTTAACATGTTTAATTGTACAATAAAATTTTATATATGTACATTTTTAATACGTAAATAGTAATTTTCCTTGGTCTTTCAGCTATTACTATTTTTTTTAATGAAAAACAATCCTCTTATCATTAATAAAATAAAATAAAAACATAGTTAATAATATATATTTCGTAACATTGAATATGTATGTAGATAAGTTTATTTATTTTATAATATTATTGAAATTCTTTAAATATATATTTTAATCTAGAAATCGTAAGGTAGGTCCAACTCTCTAAAATTTTTAAGATTGTTAAGTTTATTATACATATAAGTAAAATATTAATGGAAACTTCAAAATCCTTGAATAAAATTAAACATTTATCCGCCACTAATTAACTGATAATTAGTTCTTATTGAATATATAATTAATTTTCGTGAAATTAATATGAAAATAAAAAAATAAAAAATATATATTATCTATATTATATGATTATTTATAAGTATGTAAATTCAAATTGTTAATTAATATTAAATGGAGTAATTTTATCCTGATGATTATATATCTTAATACAAAATTCATGTTTATGTTAATATTTTATTATATAACCAGGGCCGTCCTAAGATTTTCGGCGCCCGTGGGCTCCTAAAATTTTGCGCCCCTTTTCATAAGAAATTACACAGAATGGTTAGTAAAAATATATAAACCAATAAAAAATGTCGCCCCCAGAAGGCTTGCGCCCTAGGGCTATAGCCCAATTAGCCATGTGGTTAGGGCGGCCCTGTATATAACCCTCTTTTAATATATATATATATTATCTTATCTTATTATTCTAGCAAAAATTGTATATACATTGTATTTTTGAATTATTAAACCGCTCAAAGGATTTTTTTGAAATTCACACAATTTTTTTTTTTAACCTCTGGCTTTGTACGTCCTACGCAAGGGCAACGCCTATCAAGCCGGTTATATCAATGAGGTGCCCTATGATCCGTAGAACGGGTCCTCTCAACCTTTACCTTGATTTTCTTGATCGGAGGCGCTATCAAGTAGCTTTTCCCCAAGGTTGTTCCCGGAGGCTGGGTTGACTCCGTTCCATTGACCTCAACTAGGGAAATTCCCTTGCAAGGCCCGGGACTTGAACCCGGGACCATGTGAATGTGAGGCAGGTTCGCTACCCACACACCCAAAGGCGCCTTGAAATTCACACAATATATAATATATATAAAGAAAATTTGATCTGTATTGGTTTCAGTCTAAAGAGAACAATGACATCTTCATTCGTTTTTTCTTAATTTAAAATAGGAATTTTAATAATAATAATAATAATAAAAATGGCGCCGGGCAGCGCTTCTATAAAGACAAAATATTATAAGTAAAATAAAATTAAAAATATTTTGTAATCAAATTACGAAATATTATATATATTATGTTATATCCACAGGTCATACTTTTCTATTTTTTTATTTTTATTTTTTCAATGTTGATTTATTTTACTTAGGGATAGAGGTAGTATAGAAAAGTTTTAGACATATGCGTTTAAATGTTTAATTGTGGCAATTGAATAAGATTTTTGAATAAGATTAACATTAGCATTATCATTAAGCATCACATTCCTTCCTTGTCTAACATTCTACTCCCACCTGCGTAAATCTCTATTAGAAATAATAATTAAAATCTACTTCTCAAATATTATTATTAATATTCTTCAAGGTAATTATAGTGATAGTTACCCACCTAAATACATAAAAAAAAAAATATTTATATTTATCTCTATCATAAAAATTGCGGAAAATTTTACTTAATTATTCATGTTAGTTGACATTTATCTTCAATTTTCAAGGTTAACTTATAATTTATAATGTTTCTTTTAAATGAATAATGAAAAATATAAATAAAAATATGATTTTCTTAAAGCAATGATGAGTCAGTCAAACTTCCTAGTTTCAGTCGACCCTGCCAGTGGGAAACAGACAGTTATAAACTAGAAAAACATAAAAAAAAACAAAAAAACAAACAAATTTTGTTTATCTTTGTAAATTTGATTACTCAACTGAATATTAGTCGGATATAAATCAAGGAGATATATGAATATTATGATTTTATTTTACAAAAGATTTCAATTCAAATTCCATGACCTTAATATCAAACGATTTGTTCATTTTTTCATGTTTACAATTACACTTATCACAATTTGCATAATAATCCAACATTTTGATAAATAATATTAATTAAATTAAAATATATATATATTTATCTAATGTGTGTATATACATGGAACAAGGCAATCAATTCAATTTCATAAGACAGACTTGTATTATTTATATTCTTTGATAAGATACATATTATATTCTCTGATTGGATTAATTATCTCTGCATATTATTATATTATTTTATTTAATATTTTTTTTCTTTCTTAATTTATTTAAATTAAATCAATCAATCAGGTAAAACAATTCAATTAATTCTAACACATAATAAATTCAATATATAATATATATATATATATATATATAATATATATACTACATGATGTTTATTCTTTGAGATGATAAATGAGTTGAGAGTTTAAATAGTATATTAATTAGAATTTTATTAACAAAACAAAAAAAATAAAAATAAAATAAAATACTTACATTTAAATTATAACATATAACATTATTATAATTGTCAACCGTTTTTGCAACTATAGTCCGGGAGATGAAAGTTGGTGCACAAACCGATCCCTACCCTCGGCCAACCAGTTCCCACGCTTGCCCCCACCATTTCATCGAAACGTCACCGCGCAACTCTGTTGCGCATATCACATTGTTTATAGTTTAGTTTGAGAGAGTGGAAGACTGTGGTGGAGGGAAAATCACGCACCAACTTTCATCTCCCGGACTATAGTGACGGCCATCTTCTATACTTATTTAGTGTATTGGCTAAACATCCTATAGTATTTTCACACACACTTTAGTTTAATTTAGTCTCTTCACCTTTCCATTTGACAATGGACAGTCTGTTGATGTTGAAATTAAAGAAATGTGTCTATCCCACAAAAATGTTCTCAATACATTTGCATCTATAGCTGGATATCGGTCTGCTAAAATTAATTTCACTTTATAGTTTGTGAATATTTCTTTTTTCATTCTTTCAAGTCATTTGGAGCTTTAATTCAATACAAAATATCTTCTAAAGTGGTCATACGTGTAGATAATTTTCTTCGTATCAATATTAACTTATTTTTTTTATGAATTCTATCAATCAATTAATGTTGTGATATAAAAACTCTCTTTCCTCCTTTTTTGGTTTTTTAAAAAGTATATCATTATCTGTTATAACTTTTTATGAATTTTGGTTCAATTACATTCTCTGATTTTATTTTATTTCATCTACATGAAGTATATTACTAATTCTTATAACACTATCACAAAAGTCTCTAGAAAAAAATTTCTAGATAATCCATCTGCTTCTATAATTTATTCTAAAAATTATTTGTTTTTTTTTTATTTTCTTCTTTTTAAAATATGATATGATCATATACTTATTAGGGGTAGGCTAATCAAAGTATTGTCCATCACTGGTCACTATTTTTTGTTATCTTTCTGACAATTTTCGGATACCAGCTCGAAAAAACGACTCGTCTTTTGTTATTTTAATTGAATTCATAGAGAAAACGTGAATTTTTACAAATATTATAGCGAAAATACTACTTTTTTTTAAATACGAGGGTTAAATACATCTATTATATATCAATTCCTTCCATTTTTGATTCTAAAAATGAATAAATTCATATTTCATCGATATCATAATTTTTATCATTTGTTTCATAAAAAAAAGCTAGAATTTTTCATAATAATTTAGGCAAAATGCTTTTTATATACAAATGTAAAATTTATTTATTATACATCATTTTCTTCAATTTTTGATTCTAAATACGAATAAATTCATATTTCATCGATATCATAATTTTTTTTTTATTGATTTCATAGAAAAAGCGTGAATTTAGATTAATATTTTAGGCAAAATGCTACTTTTTAAATACAAATGTAAAATTTATTTATTATATATCATTTTCTTCCATTTCTGATTCTAAACACGAATCAATTCATTTTTCATCGATAAAATAATTTTTATCATTGATTTCATAGAAAAAGCGTAAATTTTTATTACTAATATATTATTGACAAAATTATACTTTTTAAATACGAGGGATACATTTATTTATTATATGTAATTTTCTTCATTTTCTGATTCAAAGGCGAATAAATTAATATTTCATTCATATCTTAATTATTTTCATTGAATTCATAGAGAAAACGCGAATTTTTCTAAATATTACAGGGAAAATACTACTTTTTTAAATACGAGGAATACATTTATCTATTATATATCATTTTCTTCCATTTTTGATCCTAAACACTAATTAATTGATATTTTATCGATATCATAATTTTTTTCATTGATTTCATAGAAAAAACCTGAATATGTCATATTATTTCAGACAAAATGCTACTTTTTTATATACAAATGTAAAATTTATTTTTATATATCATTTTCTTCCATTTTTGCCTTTAAACACGAATCAATTAATATTGCATCGATATCATAATTTTTTTCATTGATATCATAGAATAAGCGTAAATATTTCATAATATTTTAAGCAAAATGCTACTTTTTTAAATACAAATTTAAAATTTATTTATTATATATCATTTTCTTCCATTTTTGATCCTATATTCGATTTGATTCATATTTCATCGATATCATAATTTTTTTCATTAATTTCATAGAAAAAACCTGAATATGTCATATTATTTCAGACAAAATGCTACTTTTTTATATACAAATGTAAAATTTATTTTTTATATATCATTTTCTTCCATTTTTGCCTTTAAACACGAATCAATTAATATTGCATCGATATCATAATTTTTTTCATTGATATCATAGAAAAAGCGTAAATATTTCATAATATTTTAAGCAAAATGCTACTTTTTTAAATACAAATTTAAAATGTATTTATTATATATCATTTTCTTCCATTTTTGATCCTATATTCGATTTGATTCATATTTCATCGACATCATAATTTTTTTCATTAATTTCATAGAAAAAACGTAAATTTTTGTTAATTTTTCAAGTTCGACCGCTGAGCCAAGTTTATACCCCCAATCGAAGGTCATCGTCCTCCAACCTTTCATATAATTGACGGTAAAATGCTACTTTTTTAAATACAAATGTATAATTTATTTATTATATATCATTTTCTTCCATTTCTGGTCCTAAACACGAATTAATTAATATTTTAATGATATCATAAATTTTTTCATTGATTTCATAGAAAAAACCTAAATTTGTCATATTATTTCAGGCAAAATGCTACTTTTTTAAATAGAAATGTAAAAGTTATTTATTCTATATCATTTTCTTCCATTTTTAATTCTAATTACGAATAAATTCATATTTCATCAATTTGGTTGTTACATATTGAACAAAGTGAAATAATTACAAAATGTTAACGTAAAAATATTTAAAATCTTTGTTCCAATTATGTGTAAAATATATATATATATATTAAAAATTTAAGATAAAAATAAACATAAAAAAAAAAAAACATTTTTCAAATACAATTATTATCATTTATTAATATTTCAACAAACAAGAATTGTTTGTAAAATTACAATAAGGTTATCAAACAACCATCAGTACATTAATAAATTAGATTATGAAAATAACATATGGTATACTGAACTGAATAAACTGAATATTATGGAATAATAGAGCTGAACGTGTTCTAACCGATTAAAGAAGGAACTATATCTCATCCTTGATGTCTAAAGTTTTAGTGCATTCCCTCCATACACTCCGGACTTAGCAGTCACTAATTTCGATCTCTTCAGAACTCTTCTAATGGAATTAAACTGGATTTAAAAGAAGCCCGTGAAAAGCACTTTATTCAGTTTTTCAATCTCAAATTTCTGAAATTCTTTAACGATGACATAATGAATTTTTCCGAACAATTTAGAAACATTGTATCTAAGGTAAATGTACCAGTCGTGGACCACTGTACCAGTAATGAACCATTTGATAGATTTTTGATCAAAATAAGCTTTTTAATTTCAATTTAAACTTGAGATATCGATAAATATCAAGAAGAGCCTTTTTCGGGGATTGCTTAACAATGAAACAGAGACCAATCGCTGCATTTATATTATAATTATGAATTTTTTAAAACACGAGGCAAGCGTTCTTGCATTTTAAGGTTAATTTCTTATGCAAAACGTTAAGGATATGCTTCACTTTAATATATTATTTCCATATATTATGTTTTATTTAATAATAATTTCAATCCAAAAATTAAATTCAATAGTTGATTACTACAAATTATATTAATCAGTTTGAAATATTTAATTTATGTGATGATTATAAATTATTAAGGGGGTGGTCATTTACTGAAACAAATATCTCATTTTTTTAGAAGTGGACCGGGGTGGCCCATTACTAAAAAATACGATTAAAATTTTTTTTTACTAAAATCGTTTTTTTTTTTATTAAAATAAATGTGATGTATGCTAAATTTTTTTGTTTTAAGTGTCTAGAACAATTTTATTCAGTAATGGACCACGTGGGCAAATACTGAGATAAACATGACCAATCACTAAATCTTTATAACTTAAATTATATTTTCATCAGATTCCTTTAGATAACTAAATTTTATGCTGATAATAAATTGTATAAATAGGTTGATTCCCAATTTATAAACACTATTAAATTTATAATTTTATTTTATGAAATTAAATCAATAACAATTTATTATATTTAAATATCTTATTACTGATAATAATAAATTTAATAAAATATATTTATTATTATATTTGTATGAATAATTATAATTATATTAAATTAATATTATGAAAATTTCCAATATATTTTTTAAATTATATTTATGTCATTATCTTTCTCTTTTCGATTGCTTATTTAAAAACCGCGCGTTTAAATATGGATAAGAATTGTAAATATAAAGAAACAAACTGTAAATATAAAAATAAATTATAAAAAATGATAAGAAATTATAAAAAATATTAATAAAACTAATCCTTAGTGAATTTTATTCCATTTAGGTTGATGGTCCATTACTGGAACAAAAAGTGGCCCACTACTGAAACTTTCGATTTTCAGATGGCCCACTACTAGAACAAAAAATAAATTTTGAAAAAAATTAAAAAAAAATATTTAAATATAAATTAACTGAATGTTTGTGCTGTAGTGATAATTAAAAATAGTTGTACAATATGTTAACACTTGTTTTATTGTTATTATAGAATAATAGTTTTTTTTTAATGAAAATTTCTCTTAACATGGTCCACCACTGGTACATTTACCTCAAATAATAATGGCTCATAATTGGTTTAAATAAAATTATTTTCATATATTAAAAATACGAGTTGAACTTTAATAATAAAGGGCAAAAAAAAAAAAATAATTAAAATTATAATGTTCGTTTTTAATTTCTGTTGATTATTGAATATATTTTTTTTTCAAAAAGAATTCGACCAAAAATATTTTCAAATAAAAACACAAGGAATGCTAATAAATGGCCAATTATTAAAATTTGAAATGCAATTTGAAGATGAGATAATGTAAAAGCTTTTGCATTGGAGGATGATTTTTCATTAATTAAAATCTTCATCGACTTTTTCCATTCATCCAATTCATCATGCCAATTGAAAATACCATTTTCATCAAATTTGGATAATATTTGTTGAAATTCTTTTAAATAAGGCATTCCACTAAACGTAACAAAACTTAAATAAATATTGAAAATTCTTTGTTGGATTACATGCAATGAATTTTGGAAATTCTTTATATTTTTAATTGCATTCATCGATTCTTTACATGAAATTATTAGAGCCAAATTTGGATTATCGAGTATATCCAGAAGTGTTTTGTTTTTGTTATTATAGTTGATATTCAATATTTTATCAATATTACTTTTTGTTTGGATAATCAAACAAATTTCGTTTTCAGTACAATCGAGGAAATAATTTTGTTCATTCAACTCCTGGAGGGTGTTGATTGGTGGGTACCGCCCTGGCGATTGGAGATTCGAGTACATTTGAGATTGAAAAGCAGAGATGAGGATCAAAGAGACAAGCAGGATGCCACTGATAAAGAAACGAAACGGTAGCCGATGAATGAATGCGACCGAGTCGACAGGAAAGGAAACAAAAAGTCCAGTCATTTGAGAAAACCGATCCAACATCGAACAACAACGTCTTCGGTCTTTATAAATAATTATCCAAATCGATGAAGCCAGAAGCCACGAGAAAATCCAACAAAGCCAGAGTCGTAACTCGAAACATCGCGTTATTGCCTGCCATTTGGGAAAATTGTAATTCTTTGATACAACAACACATATCGGCATTTGATCATAAATGTAATATGAATTCGAATTGTAGGAGTAGTCGGATTCCAATATAATCTGAAAATCAGACATTCCATTCGTCATATTCCATTGACCAAGGATATATTCTTTTAAAAGATTAAATTTGCTTTTGACAATCGGTTTGTCAAAGTTCTCATAAATTGACAAATTAATTCCATGAAAATTTGGTTTCTTATTAAAATATGCCATAGAAAGATTTTCAATTCTCTTAACGCTTAAATTCCAAGGCTCTTGAATCCAAAATTCAAATTCATTCACACACTCGATCGAATATTGAAAAAGAAACACCAAACGAAACATAAATAGATAAAGAGGATTTTTTGTGTATGTGTTGAAATAAATTTGACGTTGACTGACACTCTCGGTGCAATCCATATCATGATAATCAATATAAATGATCAAACTATCCTTGGAAATCATTCCTTCAATAAAAATGAAAGGATTCTCTAACGTATAGAACTCAAAATAATTTTCAGACAAAATTTTAAAATTAATTTCTGTAGAATGTAATTGTTTTAAAAAATCATTCAAAATCTTGACATCTGGAATTAAAAAAGTAATCATTAATATTTCCTTTTCAATGTCAAAATGTTCTTCAATTGTTCTTAAAAGAAATGAGAAATTTCTTGGTTTTAATTCCAATGATAAATTATTAATTAATAATTGTGAGTGAATATCTTTTACAAATATTATTAATAATAATAATTTTAGAAAATTTATCATTTTTGGATAAGAATCATGCATATAAAATTGAATTCATATATAAATTTGTTCTGGTATATAAATACCTAAATAAAAAAAAAACAAAAACAAATTTCTTGATCATATACTTGTCTGTAAAGTTATTATTTATAAAATTTTGTTAGTTCTTTGTTTATTTGTTGACCATTTTACTCCACTTTTAGCCATAAATTATTCTCAATTATTTATAATTTATAAATCAATATTCGACAATTTCTAATCATATCCATGCGCTAAATGTTTAATAACTATTCATTTTCTCATCATAATTTTTACAATTATTTTTATTACTAAAATATAATAAAATTTGTTTAGAATAGTTATAATATAATTTTAATAAATAGATCAATATATAATTTCTTAAGTAGTTTTTAATCTCTAATTGTTTAATACGATATATATTTATCTAATCTAATCTATCTAATCTTATTATGAAATTCACACCAGAGATAGTATTTATAAAGAAAAATTGAGTTTTATTGATCACATCTTTGGGAAAAATCTATCTTCATTAGTTTTTTTTTTTTTAATTTAAATGTATATATGTGATGTCACAGTCACCTTATATTTTATTATTTATATTATAAATAAAATAAAATTAAAAATATTTATATTATCTTCATATTTGTTTTTTATTTCATTAATAGATACATTTAAATTATTTGAAATTGTTTCACAACGTTTAGAAGATTTATCTTTATTCGAAATATAGGAGAATTAAATGACGTCATCAATTTATTATACAGCGACTCCGTAAATACAAAATATTATACTATACTAGCTGTTCAATCAGTATATTAGATAGAACATTTATTTCTTTTTGTGTTCTTACTTTTAATATATTTTAATCAGTAAATTAATTATATATTATTATTGTAAATGTTATATCTATCTATCTCGTAATCGAAAGATTTTGGCCGCAACATTCACATTTCTAGAAGTGTCCCTTCATACATTGTGAATTCCACCCATAATATAATATCTTACTTACTTGAAAATGAAAATCCAATTATGAGATCAAAATTAAAATTATTTATTCATATAATCTTAAAAATTATAAGAGGTAATAATATTCGCAATGTGAATGTTTTCAGTGTTTTATAAATAATTTAAAAAGGCCAATATTAGAAAAATAAATTTAAAAATATAATTTAATATAAATATAAATATAACATAAAAAAATAAAAACATAACATTCTTTGAATGACAACATATAGATATCAAATTTTAAAAAATAAATTTCTGAGATATGCAAAAATATTATGATGTAATTTGATCGAAATCGGTTCAGCCAATATTTTGACGTTAAAATTTCCCGACAGAAACACTTAATTTCTGCGGTTATTGAATATATATTGATAAAAATAGAGGTATGTTCTTTCTTTATTATTTATGTTCTTTCTTTATTTGAATGGCTATTCGGTGAATCAGGTATTAATATTACCAGCCAAACCCAATTGTAATTTGAATGGCAATTCGGTAAATCCAGTTCCATTCATTTTAATCAGATTGATGCAATGATGCAACATTTAATAATTGTAATAAATAATTAAAGAATTGTATATCAATATTTTTTAAAGGGTCGAGCTCGGTGTCCCAGGAATTAATATTACCAGCCAAACCCAATAATAATGAATCATTTTATTTAACTTAATTACCGAGCCGAGGCTCGTATTATGAATATGATTACATAATACGGACTCCTATATATTTATATTTTACTCTGTATATATAAATATATATAAGTGTATAGGTACAAGATATACAATACATAAACTCTCTTATAAGACAATTTGTATATTATTGTCACAAACAAAACCTTATATTAATATATATATATTGTAATTATTATTATTAATATTCCTTCCCTAAATATTGTATATTGAATGTGAAAATTTCCTGTCATTGTCTCCTTTTGTAATATGATTAGATCAAAATATCCAAGTTCAATGACTTAATTGACGTACTTAATACATACCGCTAAGAACACAATTAATAAATTTCATCGAATAATATTCCTATTAGTTTTCATCATTTTGTATCTTTTATTTTTGATTTTGTTTTTTTAATTATAATTAAATTTAAGTAATGTTAATCTTTGTGAGTGAAAATAAGTCCGAGCTCATTATGGCGTGTCTTTAAAAATAATATGGGAATATGTTTTTGAATCAGTGCAGCAGAGTTAAAGCCACGTGGCCCTTTTTATTCTTAGCCCATACGATTCATATTCTCTCTGTCTGTCTGTCTGACTAGCAAAGTAGAGAGATGAAAAGGATGAGTAATTCATTCGTCGCTCATTGCTGACATGAAAAATTATAATTATTAGTATCATCTTTTTTACTATCTCGTCGACACAGATCTGCGATATTGCGATCACGAAAATTTTCGATGTTGAGATTTTGATGTTTTTATACGTTTTGAAGGTTCCTGAATCATTTTCACTAAGGTTGAGAAAAATGTGTGTGTGTGTGTGTGTGTGTATGTAGACAAGATTACGCAAGAATCATGGGCATTATTTAAAATTCGTAGTTTTCTATCAACTTTTGAAAAATGTAGCTCAACCAGAAGAGCTACAACGTTTTGATTTTATTTTTCCTCTAAAGTGACCGTAAAAATAAACATATAGGTTTGATAATTTTTCACATGATTCAAAATTGTATAAAACTGCTATATATAGAATTTCAGCTTGATTGAATTGCTGAAAGTATCAGAATTAACACTGCAACACGTGACGAGGTGCCATCAACATGCGCTGGTTTAATAAATACGATATTATTTATTAATTTTAATTTATAATTAATTAAATTTAATTTAAATATAATATAGTATGTTATTTAATATAATTCAAATTGCGAGATTGTCGAGGGGTGACACTCCAGCTTATTTTTTTTTACAAACAAACAAACAAATATACTATAGATTTTGTAATATAATTTGAATGTGAATTTTATTCAATATATCCTTTGAAGTAAAATTAGTGACATATACATATGTAGTAGGTAGGTATGGTATGGTGAGAAAGGAAAGGGACAATCCTTCTTCATTGTCTTCTCGAAATCCGATGAAATTAAACAAAACTTGAATTTAAGATGAAGAAGAAGGGAGTTTTGAACTTAACGAAGGTGATCACTTACAAGGGCAACTAAATAAACGAACAGGTTATACCTCCCTCATCTGAGGTCTAGGCCAAGTAAAGTCAGAGAGCTACTCTCTCTCTCTCTCTCTCTTTCTTCTATCCGTTTGCCAAAAGAAACATTTGCCAAAACATACAAGCACATGGATGGGGGTGATGGGGAATTTTTTTTTTTTTTTATTTAATGTCTACCGGTTGATGGAGAAATTTGCTATTTCTCTTTGACATTACATGAAAATAAATTCGATACCCGAGATTCTATTATATAATCAAAATAAAAAAAGAAATGAATTAAAAAAATAAATCATCATATTTTTTTATTAGTATATTTTATTTTTTATTTAATTTCATCTATTATATAAATTAATATTAGGTTATAATTGAATAATTTATTCTAATATTATTATTATTATTATTATTATTATTATTATTATTCAAATCTCTCAATCTCAGCTGTTGCCGGTTTCTTCCTTCTCTTTTTAATTTAGTCAATGTGGAGTTCTTCACCAGTCCTTTGTATTCATCTTTAGAACGTGTTTATTATTATTATTATTAATAATAATATTCGAGATGAGTTTAAAGCGAGGTTACAATCGGGAAACGCCTGTTATCATGCAATAAAGCGACTTATCGCATCAAAATTATTATCAAAGGGGATAAAAGTTAAAATATATAAAACAACTATTTTACCGGTTGTATTATAGGCGTGTGAGGCATGGTCTATGACTTTAGGGGACGAGATTAAATTTAGAG
Source organism: Labia minor (assembly GCA_963082975.1). Lineage (NCBI taxonomy): Eukaryota > Metazoa > Arthropoda > Insecta > Dermaptera > Spongiphoridae > Labia > Labia minor. Next base: position 122,905,402 of record OY720344.1, on the reverse strand, counting down.
TATTTGAGAATAGGATTCTTCGCATCACATTTATGGGCCAAAGAAAGAGGAGGTCACCCTGGAATGGCGAAGATTGCATAACGAGGAATTGCATGACTTGTATGCATCTCCAGATATAGTTAGAATTATAAAATCGAGAAGGTTACGGTGGACAGGACACGTGGCTAGAATGGGGAGAGAATAGAATGGCGGGATTATGTGGGAAAGGATGTGAGAGAGAGATGGGAGATGGGAGAGGGTAGGGACTGGAAGTTGGAGGGGTGTGGTTGCTGCGGCCAAGAACTTTCGAGTTCCGTAGAGTCACAGAGATAGATAGAGGAAAAATTGTACTTTCTTGACATTTTTGCTCGAAACTATTCACCTGTTCACATAGATTTAGTTAGTTAGGGGATTAGACTCGGTCTTAATGGGAAAAGGAGTTCACTCTTTTATATTTTTCTTAGATGTTAGTATTGAGAAACTTGATCACTATGTGGCAGGTCTGGAGGATTACTACCAATTACTACCGATTACTACCATCTGTACAATTTTGAAAGTATTGGATGGTAACTCAAGTAGGGACACGATATCGAAAGCAAAGTATCGATTCTTCGATAGTATCGGACCCCAAAGTATCGATAATTTGGTATCGGTATTTTTTCCCCCGCCATTTTATGACTTGCGGGGGCAGCTGACTTACTGATACAAGATATTTTAGACTCTAAAACTGGACAGGGCTGGTACTTATAATCTGAAGGAGTATACTCATCAAGTAGCCTGTATTTGATCGATGAGTTTTTCTACCTGGTGAGCATTCTCGGACAATGCTGGACATCCACGCCGATGGATTCACTGATACCTCCACATTTCCTACATTTACCTTCAACATTTGAATAATTATTCAAATTAAAAAGAAAAATATATCTAAGTATATAAATATTCAAAATTCAAGTCAATTGAATATTATATTCTAGTTTTTTTCACAATATATTTTATTATTAAGTAAGTAATTAAGTAATGTTTACTATTTCTATAGTTTCATAGTATTCAACACATGAGTGAGTGTTATTATATAAGAATAAAATAAAATTAAAAATAATTATTATTTTATTATTTTTGTAATATATCTTAATTATATAATAATAATTTATTTAGAAAATAATAATAATAGTGATTAGAAATTTAATTTTTTTTTTTTTTTTCAATTAATTAGTTTTTAATATTAAAATTATTAGTATATGTTTTAGAACAGAATCCGTTTGAATAAAGAAATGCTAGTTACCCTGGCAACAGAATCTATTCAATAAAATAGAATGAATGTGATAATAACACATTTTTTTGTTTAAATAAAAATTGATAATAAATATTTGTTATAATTATTTTGAACAAACAAATATTAGATAATACAATGGCTTAAGCTTTAGATAATAATAATATGCTCAAAGTATAAAATTCATATACGAGTATGATATCATTCCTAATTTATATTAATTAATAATAAATCAATGTAAATTATTTTTTTCCTTCAATGTTTTCCTATTTTTGCTGCTCATGTAATTTATTTAAAACACATACATACAATATACATAATACGTATATTATAATTACTAGTGTCGTACTAGGTATATTGTACTAAAATAAATATAAAAATCATTTTATTAATAAATATATACGAGGTCTGTTCAAAAGAAAAGGTGAATTTTGAATTTTCGTGGGCTGTGTACATTCGATTTTTGAAATTTATTTTGTTATGTTGGTACACATATGTTTTTCATATGATGACATTATCAGCCATTTTGTATTAGTTTTTTTTTTTTTTAATAACTGAAAAAGTTAGTCTCGTTTTTGTGTGTTCTTCGATTTTTTACTTAAAAAAAAAGAATCTGTATTAAATTTTGCGTTAAAAATGAAATTGAGTTCTCCGACGCACTTAAAATATTGACTGTGGTATTCGGCTAGTCTACTTTGTCTCCAAAAAGCGCTTTAAAAAATCACGACAAGTTCGATCAAATGTGAAGGTTTTGCTCACTGTTTTCTTAGATTACTATGGCATGGTGCATCATGAGTTCTTGCTAACAGGTCGTACTGTTAATAAGGAATACTACATGGAAGTTTGCGTAAAGCAATACGGCTCAAACGATCGGAATTGTAGAAAAACAAATCATGGATTCTGCATCACGATAATGCACCAGGTCACACATCAGTGCTTGTTCGTGATTTTTTGCCTTAACAACCGTATTCACCAGATTTGGCTCCCTGCTACTTTTTCTTATTCCCAAAACTGAAGAGACCAATGAAAGGAAAGCGTTTTGCCAGAATGGATGAGATAAAGTCAGTATCGAAGAACGAGCTGATGGCCATACCGAAACGAGCATTTCAGAAGTGCTTCGACGATCTAAGTTTATTATATCTGAGGGGAATTACTTTGAAGGGGATAAAATGGATATTGTGATGAATAAATCAATACTTTTCGAAATAATTCAAAATTCACCTTTTTCTTTTTTTTTACAAACTTTATGGTGGCAATGAATTTATTAAACAGAAAACAGTCATTTCTCCAACAGTTCTTCTTTGATTTTATTTCAATTTATCTTTTAACATGTAAAAGAAGGTTTCCTTCGATCAAGTGGTTTCTAAAATGGGTTCTAACTTCATTATTTACAATTAGTAGATGTTATGTTACTCGTATTCTAATGGTCAATAAGTGTTGGTATGGTTGAGTGGTATATTTAAAAAAAAAATGTTTAAAATTAAATTTCTATTTAAAAATATATCTTTTTAGTTAGAACTAGTAAATTCCAAATAATAATAATGTACAATTTTATTGACGCTCCTGTAACCTATACAACCGTTCATACACTTTTGAATATTATTAGTATTAATAAGTTCCATTATAATTGGATTAAATAAAATTAAATAATGAATAAAAGTTAAAATTTAAATAAAATTGATTGATTTATGAAATATTAATCAAGTCATTAGTTAATTTAAAAAGAATATGAAATTAAAATTAAAATAAAACATTTATACAATGAAGTTTATTATTATTATTATTATTATTATTATTATTATTATTATTTGAGTACACATTCATAAATTGGAATCATTATGTATGTACTTGACCTATTTAAAATTCGTTTGGCAAAAACCTATTTTGAACTGGGTAAATTATTATTATTATATTTCTTTTTTCTCTCTTTCTTTCTATTTTGTACAATTTATGAATTTACCACAAATGTAGGAAAGAAAAAAGAAAAAAGAATTAAAGAAATGTGTGAAAGATGGAAAGAGAAAGAAAGAAAACATAAAGAAAAGGAAAGACTGACAAAAACAGTTCAAGACCAATCGACAACTCAAATTTAGAATTTAGATCAATAGTTTTAGATTTATTGAGCCAATCATATGACATTGATTTTAGACAATTTCAAAGACATTAATCAATTTTCTATATTTTAAAGATTAAATATTTTTTATAGTTGACATTTTTCTCTGATCTAATAAATATTAATAAAATAAGAAAATATTAATAAATTATATCAATTATTTATACTAATTCCGAAAATAAGATGAATCTCTCTGCTGCTAATAAATAATATTACGAAACTTTAAAAAAACCCAACAAATTTACTTAAATATTTAAAAATAGAAAAGAAAAATTGTTTACAAAACAGGAAGTTTCAGGGATTTGGGTGAAACTTTGCCAGTGGATGCCTTTTTACTATCTCACCAGAGTTTGAGCTAGAATAATGAAATTTGGTATACGGGCATTATTCAAAATTCGTAGTTTTCTATCAACTTTTGAGAAATGTAGCTCAACCGGAAGAGGGTCATTATCTATCACGTTTTGATTTTTTTTTCCTCTAAAGTGAACGTAAAAATAAAGATATAGGTTTGATCATTTTTTATACTATTAAAAATTGTATAAAAATGCTATATATAGAATTTCAGTTTAATTGAATCCCTGAAAGTACCAGAATTAATTTTTTAACAGGACTGCAAATCACGCGCTAGCAGGTGTCGTGGTGCAATCAACAAAGAGCCAAACACGCGCTGGTTTAATAAATGTTATATATTGATTTTATTTTATAATTTAATTAATTAAATTTAATTTAAATATAATATATGTTATTTTATCCAATTCCAATTGCGAGATAGTCGAGTGGAGACACTCCAGCTTATTTAATTCCTAAAAAACCTTCTTTATCTCTTCTAGTTTACGAGATAAAAATGATTCAAGTTTGACGGATAAACAAGTTATGAATGAGCAGCCATTTAGTAATGTTTTATTGACTAATTCACTAATTATTCACTTATTACTAATTTTAGGATTTTTTTCCGGTTGGGTTTGGATATAGGAAATTTTAATCAAATAATTATTATTTTAATATTCATATATTCAAACCGAACTGTAAAAAAAAACAACAGAAAATTAATGAATCCCTCTGACGGCCAAATGAATAAAACATGGTAGCTAAATAGAATATCAGTGGCTTTATATGCAAATTTTAATGATTTTTATCTCGTAAACTAAAAGAGACCGAGAAATATTACATAAGAAATTTCATCCAAATCCCTGAAGCTTCCAATTTTGTAAACAATTACTTTAAAAAAATATTCATACATTATACCAGCGGTCGCCAAACTTTTTGACCTCACGGACCAGTTAATTCCTAATTTAAATCCCGCGGACCACTAATAGGATTTTTTAAGTTTTAAATATATTTATAAATAAAAATTGTGATCAAACATTGATCATAAACATTGAGTTTTTATAACTTATCACGTATTGTTATGAAAATTGAATCATGTTTTAATGCATCTTCAAACATAACTTAACTTAACATGATGAGTAAGGATATTCCACATTTTTCGGCGGACCAGCGAAATTTTCTCGCGGACCACCACTTTGGCAACCGCTGCATTATACAAGACATTTAAGATGATATGATTAAATGACTATAGACTTACGAATACATTTTAAAAGATAAAATATATTACTTATTTATAATTTATATATTTAATATTCAATTAGAGTTTTTATTAAGAAGGAAGTTTTCCGAGTTCTCATCAATGTCTAATTTTAAATTGTTATTTTTCATTTCATTTGATTCTACTACTATTTTCTACATTTCTTCATAGAATTTATCATTTACTGACAAAAAAACAAACTTTTTTATTTGTTCCAAAATAAATAGGATAAAAAAAGAACTCTAATAGATTAAATTGGAAAAACACTATTATTATTAATAATATATATATTTTTTGGTCATGCTATGCCAAGAGACGAATAAAAGTATATTGACAATCTATTTTCAACTCCAATTTATTAGCTAACACATTTGATTCATGAAAACAGACAACGCCACATCGACGTAAACATTTCGTCACGATTCCAGTTCATTCCTCTCCCTCTCTTCTCTCTCACACTCCTCTTTTGATTATAAATAATTATAACAAAAAACAAAAAACATAGAAGAAACGAATTATATATAAAACAATTAGTATAATATAAGTTAAAAAAAAACCTCTGACTTTTGTACGTCCTACGCAAGGATAACGTCTATCAAGCCGATTATATCAAGGTGTCCTATGATCAGTAAAACGAGTCCTCTCAACCTTTATCTTGATTTTCTTGATCGGAGGCGCTATCCAGTAGCTTTTCCCCAAGGTTGTTCCCGGAGGCTGGGTTGACTCCGTCCCATAAACCCCAGCTAGGGGTAATATAAGTTATATTGATGAATTATACTAATTAAGAATTAATATTAATATGACATCTACTATCTTTATATCTTACTGGTATATAATATTGAAATCGTTTTATGTTTCTTTGAAATATTTTATATAAATTAATAATTATTTTTTATTATAACATTTTTGTTTTTTATTTTGGTGTTGAAAGAAAATTAAGAAATGAGTGTTTAGTGTTTTTTCCAAAAATTTCAATAGTGTTTTTATTTGAATTATCAAATATCGTTACAAAATATACTCCTAATAACTAATAATTATATATTCAATATTTGTTTTTATTTTTGATCAATCTGATATACTCCTAATATTTAAATCTTATACAACCTCCTATATATCTCGTGTATAATACGTATTATACTTGTATAAGTAGTACATATATAAATAATCGTTTACGTCAAACTTTTCTTATCTAGTTAAACACAAAACCGGAGAGTAGGATGTTGGTTAAAAATAATATGTATATATATATATATATATTGTATAATTGTATTTGAATTATTTATATTTCCCCATTTTTTTTTTTTTTTTTGTTTTTTTTAAAGTTTAACTTAAAATGCTTAAACTCAGGCAATCATATTCGAAGAATGAGTCAAAATGACGAATAAAATTAACATTTAATATTAAAATTTATATAATTTTTATCTTGGAAGATATTAGAAAGAGCTATTTACAAAAAATACACAACGTTTCGATTGCTACTTCTGCAATCGAAACGTTGTGTATTTTTTGTATTTTTATTTTTTAATAAATTTACAATAACAAATATCAATATGTGGTTTTATTTACAAAATTCCCTTATTTTATTATTTATTTATCGAGGTATAATAATGATAATAATTCATGTTTATTATTAACAAATAATATCATAAAATTTATGTATAATTAATATCTATATTTTTACAAAAAAACAAAAAAAATAAAAAATTTTAAATAAAATTAATATAATAATTCGTACTAGCATTAAATTTAATTTAGATTGGATTATGTATTCATTAAGTCAAAGTGACGTCACGTTCGTGTAGGCGTAGGCATTATCCAGAAATTCAATTCAATTGAATTTTTTAAGCGATATCATTTTCATCCTCCAGGATTCGTGGAATTCAAGTAGAGGATCATGCGCCCACGATATCATTATATCTTATATATACTCGTACATATATACTCCAAATGATAAAGAAAGAAAGAGAGAGGTGCTCCAATTCATATATATATATATATATATATATGTATTTTACAAAGAAAAAATGATAATCATAATCGATTGGATTATTTTAAATATTTCAAAATATATTATAAAGAAATCGATTAAATATACCTGTATGATATATCTACCTATATGTTTTTATGTATGAATATTTACTTTATATAATATATTAGGTTAGTACATATGAAATGTCGGATATTCAAGTCAATACAATATAAAATAAATAATTAAAAAAAATTAAGTTACAGTGTTTTATTTATAAATGCACTAAAAAATAGAAAATAATTTTCTTGTAGAAGCGTTTTATTTGAGAGATCCCTAGAAAATTAATTAACTAATTCATTTTAATTAGGCTCTTTTTTCAAAGTATCTAGACCATGTTGTTGAAGTGAAAAATTATTTTCTAGTTTTTAGTGCATTTATAAATAAAACACTGTAACTTAATTTTTTTTTTAATTATTTATTTTATTTTTAATTTTTTAGTAAATAAATTTTTAAGGCTTTAAGTTTTATATGAATATATGTACTTTGAGATTATAAATGATATTTAATGATGGGTTAAAATTTATTAATTCAATTATTAATTAATTAATTAAGAAAATGAAAACTTTATTTCATATTCATGTATTGTCATCCAAATCTCAAAAGTGTGCAAAATTTTAGTTCGATTTAGACTCTCTTCCGGTTGATAATTTTTCACATGATTAAAAATAGTATAAAACTGCTATATAAAGAATTTCAGCTTGATTGAATCGCTGAAAGTACCAGAATTAATTTTTTAACACTGCAAATCTGACGTGGTGCCATCCACAAAGAGTCAAACATTAATATTATTTATTAATTTTAATTTATAATTTATAATTCATTAAATTTAATTTAAATATAATATATTATGTTATTTAATGTAATTCAAATTGCGAGATAGTCGAGTGGAGACACTCCAGCTAATTTTAATCAAAAATTGAACGATTCATTTTCCCTGGAAATTTGTGATTATTTTCTTTTATTTATTTAATTATTTCTATGTAATTTGTATGTAATGAGATTGAATAGAATAATAAAGAAGGTCATCTAGTAGTAGTAGAATAGTGTGGTGTGTTGGGTGCAAGGAACTGTAGGAACCGAGAGCCACCCTTTTCTCTAGGAAACCTTCCTCCGCCGCACTGCACATCCCGGGAGTTTGGGTTCAGGATCGATCAAGGTCAGCCAGGTTGCCATGGCGACTGCCTCTCAAGTCCCGATTATCTCTTCTCCTGGGATGATGGTCAAAGGCCAAATTCATTGATAATTCTTGGAACGGAGAAACGATTCTTCTTACTTACTAAAGGATGATTTGAAATTTTTTAAGAGAATAGAAAAAAAAATAAACTATATATTTATTCATAGTAAATATGAAAAAGTTTGCCCTCTTTAAATCAATAATATGGTCCTCTATCTATTAAAAATTGTTACTTGAAAATATGAAATAAATAAAGAATAATATTTTTGGATGTACTTCTTAAGGCTTAAGGTAATGCGTACAAAGGGACAGTTTGTAGCTAAGACAACGAAATAAAAATAAAGGAATATTCTAGTTACATTGTTTATGTTTTTCAATGATGAATTCTATTTCTATTTGAGGCCTTCAGCGCCAGAACGGCCTAACCTACATTTTTCACTTTTTTGCTTTTTATGTTTTAACATGATCCTCGTAACTTATCTTTTAAAATGCCGTAGTAGCCTAACCAACCTTCTCGTTTTTATCGCTAGATTGCAGCACATGTACTACTCTGGATTTCATGATTGAATAGAAATCTAAAACGCCAAACCAAAGCAAAAAATTGAAAAATGTGGGTTAGGCCGTTCTGGCGCTGAAGGCCTCATTTGTTCTCAAGTCAATTTATATTTATCATTCTACTATTTGTTTTTAAAAGTTCTTTATTTTTAAATAATGAAAAGATATTAGGAATTATGATTTATTTCTATTTACATATATTCTTTTTATTAACCCATTTTATGTTGTTTTGTACACAATTCGATTACTAGGCCCCCTTGAATGATTACCATGTTTTGATTTCGATATTTTTTTAATATATGTAGTACCTGGTTCACCGAGTTGCTGACGTCATTTAAATTTCCTATTTTAAATTAAGAAAAAACTAATAAATGTTCTGAAATCATTCCCAATAATTTAAAAGTACATTTTAATGCACTGAAAGTCGGATATGGATATAACATAAATATTTTTAATTTTATTTTATTTATAATATTTTGTATTTAAGGAAACTGCTGATGTCATTTAAATTTCCTATTTTAAATTACGAAAAAACTAATAAGATGATTTTTCCTGAGGCTGAAACCAATACAGATTGATTTTTCGACTTCGAATTTATATATCAAGTACAAATGATTTTTTTTAAGTGATCTTCTTAATATTTTATTAACTTTTTTACATTACCTACTACAATTTCATTATACCTCTACATAACTACAACAATTGAATTGAAATAGTGGAAAAATTGAATAATTAATTTCTGTTAATTAGCTGTAAGGTTAGAAAGATTAGAAAATGAGTATAAAATTCTTACTGTTGATGTATTGTAGGTTGTAGTAATGAATGACTTGGTATTATTGGTTGCCTACCTTGGAGGGGTGAAAAAAATTCCTTCAATCTAACTACTACTTCTGTGGTCCACTTCAATAGGGTAAAGGCTCCAGTCTATGGCACTTATAACATTTTGTCACTTTGATCTTCAATTTGGATTGCTTATTAAAAACTGCTTCATGTTCTGCCTAAAAAGAAATAGGCTTATCTCCTTAAGGAATAAGAAGCATAGTTTATATGACTTTTTATTACGCCCAAAATTTTTATTAATAAAAAATAAAAAAAAATGAGCAATTATCCAGTGATTGACAGTTTTTTCCAATAATTGGCACTTAAAGATCCAGTTTTGAACAATGCAACTCTAATGATCAAAAACTGTACAGAATCTAATGTAATATATAATTTATTTCACGTTATTCAGTGTAATTTCAATCTTTTTTCTTAATAATAAGAATTAATAAATATCATTTAAAAATTTTAAGGTTTGGATATTCTTTGAAAATATTTAATTTCTTGTTATTAATATCTATAATATCTATATCTCTTGTTATTATTATAACAAAATACAAATATAGCCGATATAAAAATTAATAACAACAAAATAATTAAATTAACCCCTCAAGCCGGGAATTAAATGAGAGCAAAATGCAAAAATGCAAATATCTCATAAACTACTCAACATAAATTTGTGAAATTTTCAAGACATGTCAAGGGAACAAAAAATTTAATCAGCTTAGCTTAGAAATTGAGTTTTGAAGACTAAGTTTTATCTTCTTTGAAAAAAACATGTGTTTGAAACAAAAACAATAAAAAGAGAAAAATAGAATTATTGTAGTTTTAAAAAGTGCAAAAATTTTCAAAATTGATTGAGAGATTGCAGAGAAATGCATATTTATATAAACGCTGGAAGTCGGAGAGTACGGACTCGGGGTCCCGGCCGGCTTGAGGGGTTAATAAACAATTTATGATTGAAATTTATTATCCATAGTTACGTTACGTGCATATATAAAAGATAGAAAGAAAGATGAGAAAATTTTGAAATTATTGAAATTACATAGAAATTTTAATGTTTATAGTTTCTTCTACTTGAGATGATTATAAGAACTTCATTTTTTACGTTTTTAAGGTTAATAAACTCAATTGAATGTTTTTTTGTTTTGTTTTTGTCAAATTTTTTTTGGTTATTCATTAAAAATGAACGGAAGTTTTTGTTATTCTGTTCAAAAGAAAATATTTATATAATGATTTATTTTCAGTCCAATGTAGAACGAAGATGGACCAAGGATATTGGCGCCACGGGCATAAACAGGCCATCTCGACGTCATCGATAGGTTATCTTGAGACTAGCAACAAACGTCATCGGGGGGCTTGGTTTTTTTTTTTTCTATCCAATGACGTTACTCATTTCGAATTATATATATAAATATATAAATTATTATTAATATATTATTATTTAATATATAATTATTTGTATAGATCGACTCTTTAACCAATTTATACAATTTATTAATTATTTATTACAATTGTTAAATGGGTTTTCTAAAAATGACCTATCAAAAATTTGTTTCCTAAAATGGTACAAATTAATTAAAGTAACTTGATAAAATATTTGATCCTATATTATTCATCTATATATATGTGTGTGTTGTTATAATTAGATGGCTTCAGTTTTATATTTTTCAAAGTAGCAATAGCTTATAGACTGGATTTTGGATTACTACTGTTAATAATATAAATTCTGAAATTATATTGACACTTGTCTATATTTTAATTAAGAAAGGTGGTTATATTTTTTTCTTTTTATTTATCAAATATCATTTATACATTATTTATCATTTAATCTAAAAAAACATTTTAATTAATTTTTTAGCATTTATTTAATATTAGAATATCAAATTTATTTTTGTTTGGGGGAATGGCAAATATATTTCGTAATTTTATTGTAAAATATTATTTAAATACATATTTTTAATTTTATTTCGAAATTAAATAAAAAATTTTAAAATATTTTAAATATAAATTAATGCAATATCAATTAAAAAAGAATGGCAAGAGGAAAATTTCAATATTGAAGATGTAATTCGTGACGTCATATAAATTTACTATTTTTTTTAAATTAGGAAAATACTAATAAAGTTGATTTTTCTCGAGGCTGAAACCAATACAGATCGATTTTTATTTATAAATATTATCTATGTGGTGTGAATTTCAAAAAAAAAATCAATAGAGTGATTTAATATCTCAAAAAATATACAAATATTTATACAATTTTTGCTAGTATATATAATAAGATAAGATTCCTAGTCTCGATTATAAAGAACATTAATAATATATTGTAAATTAAAATATATTTCTGATTTAATAAAAAAGCAAACAAACAAACACTTCCTAGTTCTGATCGATTGGTTTATCATTAATAATAAATACACTTGTGCTAACTGTTTTGTATTATACACTTTTATATAAGCATAGATTCATCCTTTCCAACCAACTTTGCTATAAAACATTTTGATCAACGTATTGCTTTCAATACATACGAGGGTGGGGTGAAAAGTTTCCGGCCTAACCAAGAAAAACAATGTTTTTAAATATTTTTTTTTTTTTTTTTTTTGCTTTATTTTTCAACATTCAAGAAACCAGAAAACACTACTTAATGTGTCTCTGCTAATACCCAATTCTTCGGATATTAGTCGCAGAGTCAATCGCCGATCTTTTGTTAGTATCTCTAGTACGCGTTCAGTGTTTTCTGGTGTCCTACTTGTGGATTTTGGGCAGTCGAAGGTCAGATGGTGCATTTGACACAATGAGGTCTTTGTCTATAAAATCGAGCATAGACTGATAAAGTTTAATATTAACTTATTTAATCTAATGAGAAGACCAAATCCTAGCTGGAATAAAGAATATAACATATGGTAACTTAACTTATTATACTAGAAAAATTGTATATATTTATCTTTGTATATTTTGGAGATATTAAACCGCTCTAAGGATTTTTTTGAAATTAACACCATTATTATGTAATATCCACAGGCCATACTTTTTTTTTTGTCTTTCAGTGCATTAATACGTACTTTAAGGGCTGTTTTTTAATTTATGTTATTCGAAATTGTTTCTTATATTTTGTCGTTTATTTATTTTAAATAATAATTTTAATCTTAAATATTCATAGTTCATAAGCAATAATTTTTTTTTAAAGTAACGAGAGACTGTTGTAAAATAAAAATAGATCTAGATAAGCGCGAAAGACTAATCCTCATAAATTCATGGAGGCTGAGATTGAAACAATTTTAAGAAATCTCAAATAAGGTGAAACACCTGGCACTCGTATTGATGGAATAAAAACTGAAACGTTACAGTCTCCCTATCAAGTATTTACCAAACTTCTAACAATAATTTTGAAATCGATCCTAAAGTCTAAGTCAGTGTTTCCCAACCTTTTTTGTGCTATGCCCCACCTAAGCCCTTCTAAAATTCTTATATGCCCCCCTATGTAATATATTCTTCTTCTTCTTCTTCTATCTTAAGGTTTCGGAGTTTGGCTATCATCATGACTAGAAGAGCCTTAGAAGCTGCCCTGCCCAGCCATGATGATTTTTCTTGGGAATAATGTTAATGCGGTGGTTTCCCGTTGCCTTCCGCATGTATAGAAACAGGAACTGTCAGCTGATGTTAAATTGAATTTTATTAGAAAAATTTGTTCTTAGTTGGAATCGAACACCTTCTTATTGTGTAGAAAATTGCTACACTACACTCTCGGCTAGCTGCCTCCTCCTGGTATATATCTACATAATTTTTAATATTAATATTAGGGTTAAAGTCTTGTCGAGTCCATTTTCGAATTGCCACAATGTTGGGAAACACTGGTCTAAGTCAATTCCATCTCACTGTCAGTGGCAAAAATCTAACATTATTATTTTATAATATGAAAGGTTACCAGAACGATTTAAACAATTATAGACCTATAACGCTTACTTCAAACTTATCAAAACTATTCATTAAATTGATTCAGAACAGATTAGAACCGGTGACTATATTCAAACAACTCATTGAACAAAAAGCCATCAGATCGGATTTTTCCACTAGTAACTCGTAGTACGCATGATAAATTAGATTATCGAAAAGACAAAAGAATACCAACTTAAGATATAATATATCTGGCTTTCATAGACTATTCGAAAGCATTCGATGCTCGATTGATGAATCATAACTACATCTTTAGAGCAATGGCTGCACAAAGTATGGACCATGGATATATAAAAGTAATTCAACAACTTTATGAAGACTTGAAAGCGCGTATAATCATGGACCAATCAGGGCCATGGTTCCAAAATGACTTTCTCCCCTACTCTTCCTTCAACTGGGTTCTCGAGGAAATATTCAAGCACTAAATTGGGAGAAAAAAGATCTTAGAATCGCTGGTGCGTGCGTACCTGAACAATTTGAAATTTGTTGACAATGTGGTTCTGTTAGCTGGATCCAAGGAAGAGTTATAGGAAATGATTCAAGATTAATTTCAAATATTGTATATAATTTGTACCATGTTAGCTAATAAATAAATAAATAAATATACATACCTATATGGATTTTTTATTAGTATCAGAATACTAGAAAATACTTTCTTTTATAACAACTGTCTTAACTAAAAGATTTGAATGAAAGCGGTTGAACAAAAACAAATTTATCTATTTAATAATCTGGTAATATTTTATTTCCCTCTATAAAAGCTAGTCATTTTAATAAAATAATATTTGATAAAATATCTTAATTGAATTGTCATGAGCATAAAATAAATTGGAATTCAAAATATATAAATGATTAAAAAATCAATCCCAAATGAAAACTAAACCAAAAATATTATTGGGCAATAATAATAAGTTATACATTTAATTTAACAAATTCAAATCATTAGTTTATTAACTATAATTTATATTTAACACATAATTACATAATTAATACACATTGATTCAAGAAATCAAAAGAAAGAAATAATATAAATAATTATATTCATTATCAACTAGCAACGGGAATTATTATTAATAAACATTATTATTTTGTATATATAGAAATTAGAATAATAAATTTGAATTTAAATTCGTTTATTTAATTTCATCAACTTTATGTAGAGTGCGCTAGATTACATCTATAAAATATTAGATTTTATTCAATTATAATAAATATAAACATATTAGCTTAAAACCACTTAAAACTTTAAATAAAATATTTACTATTATTATTTCTTTAAATAAATAATAATTTAATAGAATCACATATTTTCATTTTTTCCAAATAAAGATTTTAACTATACTTTATAAATAAATTATATTTTAATTAAATATTATTTGAATATCTCTTTATTATTTTTATTTTGTTCATTTAAAATTTTTAAAAGATTTTACTCAGTGTGATAATTTTCTTAATAAAGATTTATAAATGTTAAAATGTCTACCAATCAGTGAAGGATTCTTGTCACGTGACTTGTGCTCATTGGCTTATCGAATCTTCCTTTTGAGAGTTAAACTCGAAAGTACTCTCTTCTATAAAGCAAGCATAAGATTTGGTGATATTTAGGGATTTTTATTCTTTTTATTTGAGTGTTTACGTTAACAACTCGATATATCCTCTTCCGTTAATATATCATCACCCCGTAAGTTCTTTCTTCATATTTTATTAGAATCCACCTTTATTTCTTCAATCTTATATTAAAATTAATCAAATAAATCTTTTCAATATTTTAATGTTTTATATAAATTTACTTTAAACAGCTTTTTTGTAAGAATTTTCATTAAAACTTATATACATTTTTAGAATAACCTCACTTTTAAGTTTGATAAAATCACATGTCTGTTTTTCTTATAAATTTATATTTTTAATAATTTTTAATTTCCTATATTATTAATTTTACATGTGTTATGTTTAATTTTAGTGTTTTATATTTAATTTTTCTTATAATTTTGAATAAACATTTTCTTTTTTGAAACAGCTTCAAGATGGGGAAAATCATGAAAGCTGGTAAGGTCGTGCTGGTCCTTAGTGGCCGGTACGCAGGCAAAAAAGCTATCGTAATGAAAAATTATGATGAAGGACTATCAGATAAACAATATGGTCATGCTCTTGTAGCTGGAATTGACCGATACCCAAGGAAAGTACACAAACGAATGGGTAAAGCACGAATCAAGAAACGTTCCAAAATAAAGCCTTTTGTTAAGGTAAATCTTACTTTTTAAAAAAATATATTAATATATTTATTTATAAATTAAAAATTGAACAAGTTTTACAGTTAAAAATGATTAGGAAATTATCTGGATTGTTCATTATATATAATAATTAAAATTTTTGTTTTAGTTTAATATAATATGATATATAAATATAAAAAATTTATTATTTAATAAGCAATTTTATTATGCAAATCCTATTCAATTTTCATTATCTGCGTAGAATTCACGTTATACTTATTGCTTAAAATAAACCCTTTTATATTTATATATATATATTGCTAGTTAATTTTTTTATACTTATTGCTTAAAATAAACCATTTTATATTTATATATATATATATTGCTAGTTAATTTTTTTCTTCTAATTTCATTACCTAATAAAAGACTATTTAAATTCAATTTCATAATTTTTTTTTCTATAATCAATGATGATAAATTGGTTCCCATAAATATTGTGTTGGAGAACATGTTTCAAGACGGGACTGATTAATTTTAATTAATTATAATAAATTTAAAAATGACCAAGTTCTAAATTTATAATTAACAAATTATTAAAATAATTTATAGGTTCTTAATTACAATCACTTGATGCCCACTCGTTATACAGTGGATTTAAATATTGATAAATTGACTGTAAAAGACCTTAAAGATCCCATGAAGAGGAAAAAAATACGCTTCCAAGCAAAGGTCAAATTTGAAGAAAGGTATGTTTATATATATATATAAATTGTGTTTATTTCTAATATTCAAGTTGGTTTTTTAACTTTATTTTATTTTTTTTTATACTAGGTATAAATCTGGCAAGAATAAATGGTTTTTCCAGAAATTAAGATTTTAAATATTGTAATTTTTATTTTTAAAAATCAATTTTTGTTCAATAAATTTATTGACAATTGATATTTTTAATTTTCATTTATTACCTTAATATTGAAAAACCTATTTTTTTATTATTATTGAAGAATTTAATAATTTAATTTATAATTACTAAAATAAAACACACCACAGAGTATTTCTGTATTCTGTCTATCCCCATTTAATTTTTCTTTTATTTCTCAAATTATTATTTTTACGAAATTTTGGAATTATTTAAAATTAATATATTTATTTTATTTTCTTATTTAAATAGATTTGAAATGTCCATTTTTTTCATGTTTTTATTAATATTATCAGTAAATCTTACTATTAATTTAATTTATTTTTCACTTAATAAATTAAATATCCTTTTTTTTAAATTAATTTTTTTTCATGCAATTCAAACAACATTTAAATATTAAACCTTGTTTTCAACTCATAGAGTTAATCTACTTTATAAAAATTGAAATGAATACTTTTAATTATAGAATTTAAGTACTACTCAAATCTAAATGTTTTCAAATTTAAAATAAATTCAGGATATATATTTATTTTCTATTTTAACATTTAATATGTATGATTTGGTGTTTGCTGTAAAAAAAAATGATTATTGTTTTCTGTAAGATTACAGTTATTTCCATTTGAATTGATATGTAAAATGAAAACTACGATATTAATAATTATTAATATTTAGGTGTATGTATGGGAAGGGAGATGAAAAGAATCCTATTCTCTTGGAACTTCTATATTGTACCATGTTTAGAGAGCACAATAAAACAAAACGAAAAAAAAATTTAGGATTATATATTAAATAAATGTAATTCTTGAACAAGTTGCAACTAATGTTAGTGTTCTCTCTAGGGATAACGCTCACTTACAATTGTTTAACTCTTCGTATACATTTAGACATCAACTGTCCCCATTTATCTAAATAATACTATTTCTAAAACACTTAAAAATATCAGTATTTTGTGTTCTTTTCAAAAGTATATTTAGTTTTTTGCTAAACTTTGGGGCAAAATCAATCGAAAGTTAAAAAGTTGAATTACCAACTATCATATTTTGTCCATATCATTTTACATTTAAATAAAATTTCTTATAAAAAGTTTAAATTCCATTTGAAATATCAATAAAATGAAAAGCATTATTAAGGGAACAATAAAAAAATAATATTTGCGAGCCTAATTAACAATCAACAGAGGTGTGAACAGGTGGGAAAATATCACGGTTTGACCTCTCATTTAATCCCAATTAATCATAAATCACCAGAACACGGAATTGGTGAATTGGTGTTGGAAACAATGGAGAGAGATTCTCATCATTGATGAGTACAGAATGAATTTTCAAAGTTATGATGGTTGAAAGTACGTGCATAAGAAGTGTAGAGAACGAATGCTGCTAAACCTTGAAAAAAAGGGTACTGTCATGTTATTGGCAAAGTTTACCTTGAAGCAAAAACAGGTAACGTATTTATTATTAAGGGTAGGATAGATATTAAAGAAATTATTGAATAAATTGTGATGCCAATTCCCTTCTCAAGCGTCTTAAAGTCAACATCCTCTGCCAACAAATTCAAAAGTTTCATACTTGCGCCTGTCGATTATACCATTTCATCATTGGCCTTCCTCTGCTTTTTGTTCCTTGTAGGATTTGATCTCCTTCACATTCCTTCTACTTGATATTTCAACTCTCGAGTAATTTATCCTTAGGAGTTGCTCTATTGCAGCGGTCGGGGTAAATGGGGTAAAAATGAAACTTGTGAGTAAAAAGTATATATATTTTTAATTTGCTTTTTTATAAACCTGTTAGTATTTTTACAAATTAAATTTTTAGTTATTCTTTTCTTTTGAAAATTATCATGGGGGCTATAATAGGAAATATGCTAAAAAGAGGCGATTTCGTTTGTTTTTTTTTTGCTCTTCACCATGGGGTAATATCAACTTACACAAAAATATTTTGGGGTAATGATTAAAAGTTCCCCGACCGCTGCTCTATTGAAATGATTATTTTTAAATTACTTGCGAGGGAAGTCTTGGCTATGACCATATCTTCATGTTAAGCCATTCGGAGTTTGTGTTGAATGCGTTTAGAAGGGCCTGGAGATCTGCCTCTTCGAAGCACACTATTGAAATAGAAGTCTCTCCCAGTTAGTAGCCTAGTTCTTTCGGTAATTGGTCGATTATGTTAAAGAGCATCGGGCTGAGCGAATCCCTTGGTCTGATTCCTGAGATGTTGATGGGTTTGGACTCGCCACTGTCCTGATGATCGTGGAATGGTTCGAGTTTAATTCCTGTATAATTTTGATTGCTTCTTATTCTAATGGAATGTCCCTTTCCCATAGACAATTGGTTACATCTTGCAGCCGCACCCGATTGATGGCTTTATTTAGTGAGGTCTACCAAGCATAGATAGGAGGTAACGCCTTTCTCAACAGCATTAATAATAAATCAAAATTAAAGAAATTAATTTTAAATGTGATTGACAGTTTTATGTATTTATGGTATTGAAAATTAATTTTGATTCACAACGCTAGACTATAGTCGAGGAGGTAAGAGTTGGTGCATGAGGGGTGGTGGCCAGGAGAAGCGGGCTACCCCCTCCTCCTAGAGTGATCTCCCCTCCATCACAGTCTTCTACTCTCTCAAACATTCCGGGTGTTAAAAAAGTAATTTTGACAATTTTTTTTTTTTTTTTTAGAATTAGACATCTCATTAGTTTTAGTTGAGACCTCTTACAATATTTATTGAGGTGAGGTTAGGTTTTGTAGGAATGGTAGGGGCAAGCGCGAGAAATGCTTGGCCGAGGGTGGGAGTCGGCTCATGTACCAACTCTTACCTCCTCGCAGTGGCGTACCTAGAAGGGGGGGGGGGGTTCGGTCCGCACCGGGCGGCATTTATCTTGGGGCGGCATTTTTTATATTTAGTTATAGTTGTAAAAAGCAACTTGTTCATTTCATATTTATTTTTTTTCTTTCTTGAATAATAAATGATTATTATAAGTTTACTATTTGATTTATATAAATTATGATCAACTATATATATGATTTCGAATATTATTCCTCGGTGTATATAAATGCATTTTAGTGTAAATTTTGAATTCTAATTCCAAGAACAGGATAAAAATTGTATTTATTAAAATTCGTTACGATTTTGTTCGGCAATTTTTCCTAACTAAAATTTTTTGATATCAGTTTATAAATGTCATTTCTTTTGAAAAGTTTATATGATTACTTTGAAGTGTTATACCAATATTTTTTTAAATCATCGATTTTTCTTTTGAAAAGCAGGGCCGGCGGAAGGCGGTCTCCTAGGTTTAAAATTTACTCTGTGTATTAATTAATATTGATTAAACTTAATAATTTATTTATGTGTATTAATTTATAAAAACCACTATTTGATTGACTTATAATAAAAAGGACGGCAAACTGGAGATCGCCCCTGGCGGCAAAAGTTCTAGGTACGCCACTGCCTCCTCGACTATAGTGTTTTCTTTTTTCCGTCATTGTACATCCATTTTCCACTTTTTTTTAATAGATTTATTGAATATGTATGTTTGTATGAGTTAATAGAACAGAGATTCTACGGTTCTTGGTAAAAAAATTAAAAATAGTTTACTAATAATTACTCAATTTTTTGCATCGCTATGTGGTTTAGTTAAATTTATTCATTTTCAAAAAGTAAGATGTTTAAATGCTCCACCGTGTACATTTTATTATACAAGAAAAATTATTAAATAAATACAATTTAATTTTATAAAAAATTTTTAAATACATTTATTCAGAATTAAAACAACATAAGCACAAAAAGTTAATAATGTTTTTATAAGATTTAAATAGAAAGCATGTGAATATTTTTTTTTTTACAATACCTTAATCTTATTTTTTCTTAAGTTTAGATAAACGTTCATCCAAATTTTGCATATTCTTTTTTAATGTTTCAAAATTTGATGAAAAATTCTTTTCTACATGTTGAAGAAGATCTTTATTTTTTTGAAGGTCATTTGTTATTTGAGATTGTAAAGATTCGAGTTGTTTTAATGATTTAATTGATTCTGCAGCTGAAAAAATATAAAATTTATTATATTATATGATAATTATAGACAATTAATGTTAGAATTTTCCGTTATAGTTACTTTGATGGTGAAGCGATTCAAGAACAGTCATTCTTTCCACAGTATTTGGTATTTCTTGATTCATACTATCTATTCTTTTCATAAAATCATATAACTCATTTACCTGAAAACAAATTAAGTATAAGATATATTTATCTCGATCTTCCTTAAAAGCTTTATATGATGATGATTTTTTTTATTTTTATTATTATTTATAACCTTCTTTTCTTTTTCGGGATCAATATCTGATTCTTTCGATTTAGATGCGATTGAATCCATTTTTTGCAAGAGAACGTTTGATCTTGCTTCAATGAGATCAAGTTGTCCGGGTTCAAGCAAAGCAGCCCTGGCATTTAACGATTGTACAGCTTCCAAAAGAGTACTATTTTGAGTGTCTCTTATCAGACGTGTCTATAATATATATTTATGAGATATGTTCTTAATTCTTATTTAATTAATCTTATTAAATATAAAATAATAATTTTGTTACCAATTTATCTGGTGTTGGTCCAACAAGAGATTCAAGTTGATGGATTCTTTGTTCAAGTATGGCAAGTCTTTGAGTTTGTTCAAGTTTAACTTGTTCGGGTCTAAATTGCACTTGATATGACAAGACACCGTTGGGATCATTTGATGTTGATGGCGCAGACGGCGAATATGTTGTTTCCTTTCCCGATTTCATAAAAGAATCTACTTGAGCTAAAATTTTTCTAATAATATGCAACAAACATTTTTATTTATTAATATAATAATATTAATTCTTTTATATATTCATGCAATGAAATGTATTTGCATACTTAATTTGATTTCCATGAGGATCAGTTAAAGTTTTTAATAATTCGGAACCTAAAGTTTCTTCTAAACGAAGTTCATTCAATGATTGATGTACTTTTTGAATTTGTTTTTCAAATTCTGGATATGAAAAAGCTTCTTGTTCTTCTTCATTTTTGGTTTTTTCCTAAATTAATAATATTAAAAGTACATTTTGGTCTGCTGATTAATTAAATATGATATGATTAGTTAAAAACAGAAAAAAATAAAATAAATAAAACCTTAATTTGTGAAATCTCTTCTAGTAATTCTTTAAATTCAATTTGCAAACGATTATATTTCTGTATTGGTGTCTCCTTTTCACCACTGCTTACTAATTCCAAAATTCCTGATCTAAAATAGTAATTATATAATATCTATAACTACAATTATACAAACAAAAGTTTAAAATATTTGAATATAATATTTTACCTGGCTTCATAACCATTTCTTAATGTACGACTTAAACGATCTGAAAAATCCACAGCCGAACCATCAATAAATTTCCCCTTAAATTTATTGAATGATTCACTGGCATTCAAATTGCCTCTCTCAATGGCTTCATTATCTTCCTAAAAATAAAATAAATGAATTGAATAATTAGATCAGTTCATGTTGAAGGTAAAGTAGACGATACTATAGTTTCTACAAATTGTTTTATTTCAAAAGGAAATCAACAAATTTCAACAAAATTTTATAGGATCGATAATTTTATTCATAAAAATAATAAATAAATTGGAATAAATTGAAAAATTATTACCTCTGGAATTTCAACATTTTGTTCTGCCTCTGGTAAATCGGAAGTTTCATAACAATCCGGTTGATCATATGCCTTAAAAGAAATTAATAATATAATTTATAATATATAACCTCAAAAAAAAAATGTCAAAGAAAAAATGATTTTATCATAATAGGAAATTTTAAGTTCATATTAAGTTTGGTTAATGTTTCAATTATGACATATTTTTCAATTTATCGAGTAAATTATGTTATTTTACTTACAATTCCTGGCAAATCTGCATATTTAGGATCAGCCATTCTAACCACAGACAGATTCACAGATTCTAACAATTGGCAACTGACGCAACTGACGTTTAAGCAGATGACGTATGTGACGTATAATTATGAAATAGAAATGGCTTCTAACCTTAACACCCACTAATATCAATGAAAAAAACAACATACTGTAAAATGACATTGATTTACATTAAACAGTGATGATTAATAGTAATTGCATTTCTGTTAATTATTATATTTTTTCTTTTAAAAAAATAAATAATTATTCTCAAATAGGTAAGATATATGAATAATATGTTAATTATGATATAACACAATCGATGAAATGGGAAAATTAATATTATTTCTATTATTTTATCCGTATTTTAATTTTATTTATAGATCCTCAAGAATAATCTAAAAGAAAATTTTATATGACTTCCCATCACTTTAAATTCTAAAATATCTTAATGAATTTTTTAAGGATTATTATATTATGATTTATTAAGAATTAACTTTTCACTGTTCAATTATATTATCATTTACTCGATGTGAAGAATGATCATTTTAGTAAAAATAAACCTATAGTTAATCTATATTAATAGCAAATTGCAACTAGCTTTTATTATTATGATTTAATATGAAATTTCGACCTCATCACTATATAATATGTAATTATTTAGAATAACTTTTCTGTTCATTCTCATTATCTAATAATCAAATTTATTTCCTTTCTAGTTACTCAATCATTTTTACGGACTTGTAATAATACTACATCCCTTCAAATATTTTGAGTCTAATGTAATTGAATTAAATTTTTTTAAATTGAGAACATGAATTTTATATCATTCACATTTTCACATTAGATATAATAGTAATCCTAAAAATAATTAATTTAAAAATAAATATCAAATATCTAAAATTTATAAAATTGTTTTTTAAAACTTTTTCTTATTTTGTATTTTTTTGTTTAAAGACTTATTAAAAGTTATTTCTACAATTTTCTTTAATGAATCAATTAATTGTTATGTATTTATAAAACTATTTATTTAGAATTTAAATGACTAAAACAAGAATATATATTTTATTTATATTTCAAAAAATAGAAATAATAAAATCTTTCTTCATCATATCCGCTTTTTTAATGCATTTAATCAAATTTTTAATCTAATTTGTTTTTTCAAAATATAAATTCATTGATGGTAAATTCATTGTTTTGGATTTTGATACCTGTTGATAATTATTGACACCTGTTTGATTTATGACATAAATAAATAAAAATTTTGGTCTATTTTATGTATATTTCAACTATTCACTATTGTTAAAATCTATATCCATATATATATATATATATTTCAGATTGTTTTCAATATTATTGGAATTACAATGATAGTGGGAGGGCATGGGGATAGCAATCCCAATACAAGCTGGTTAAAAAGTCGTGGTCTTTGGGTAAGTTATACCATTGGCGTTCTTGTTCTTCATTTGATCCTTCTAAGTGTTCCACTAATCTCAGTTGCAACTGCTTGGACATTGACAAATATTTTACATAATCTGGTAAGTAATTTAACAAAATTTTATAATTGATCTTCAAATCGTTTCATTCGTTGATTTTTATATTTAATCACTCCTTTACCAAATAAAGAACAAACATAGTATTTATAATTGTGCACAAAAACATTTTAAATATTAAATGTATATATTGGATTGTAGGGTAACCAACTTATTTTATAATGAAAAGTAAAACACAAGAAAATATCATTAAAAATAATTTAACACATTAATTCAGCGTTTTCCAACCTGTGGGGCGCGAGACTGTTGTAAAGGGGGGGGGGGGGAAGCGAATATATTAGAACCAATTTTTTTTCTAATATCTATAATAATCTATAATATGTTTTTGCTTAATTGAGTGTGTGTATGTATGGGTGATTTTGTAGTCTATTAAATAAATTACTATATTATGTGAGTATTTATGAAATTAGATTATTACAAGAATTAAGGGGGGGGGGGGGGCGCCGGTACAGAAAGGTTGGAAACCATTGCATTAATTTATTAAATGTAAGTAAAAAAATTGATGAAAAAATCTTATACTATTTATTTATTATTTAAATGATGAATACTTATCAATAATAATATATTAGTAAAATCTATTTTTTAAAATCGTATTTGAAACTTTTTTTTCAATAATTGAAGTCCCCATATTTTATTTACTTCTAATAGACATTAATATTAAAGGATAAAGAATAAAGTTAAAATAAGATTAATCTCCATCTTCAATATTTTGAATTGTGATTTTGTTGTTTTGCTTGACTATGTATGTACAAATTAAAATAAATATCAAACAATTTTCTCAACTTGAAAAAATTTGAATAGAGAGATTCAAAGAGAGGTCTCATTAAAGAAAAGTAAAATTTTTGTCCTGGAAAATATTTATTATTCAAAATTCCAACTCCAAGCAAGGTGTATATTTTTTTATATGCCTACCTATATTAGACTACTTTAACTACCTGATTCATTGAAATGTTTTGATTTTAATATTCTTTAATGTTTATTAACATTTCTTGATTTATATATTTTACTTTATTAATTATGTGGCGGTCATAACTCGCGCCCACAATTAGATCATTAGAAAACAATAATATATATGTTCGTTTAGGATTCTATGAAAGTTTTTATTATTATTATCAGAAATAATTTCTCATAATATATATATGTATATATATTTGAATTTTTTAAAGAAAAGATATTAAAATGTATTTAATCTTATATTTTTAATTTTTTTTGTTTTTTGTTTTTTAGTGTCATTTCTTTTTTCTACATATTTTAAAAGGTGCTCCATGGATTCCACAAGATCAAGGAGATTGTCGTTTATTGACTCATTGGGAACAAATTGATCATGGTGAACAATTTACGGCAACACGCAAATTTCTTACTTTGACTCCAATCATATTGTAATTTTACTTTTCTATTAAAATTAACATATTTTTTTTTTCAAATGAATTACGTTTAATTTGATTATTCATTTGTTATGAAATTGAAAACGACTTTTTGTTCTTAATGATCCGAAAAATGTAAATAAAAAAATAGGGGATAGAATTGAAGTCCTTGAAACAGACGGTTTTGATGGAGGAGGGGTACAATGAATAAAATAGCAATGGAAAAAATTAAGGCGATCACACCTCCTAATTTATTAGGGATTGAACGAAGGATTGCGTAAGCAAACAGAAAATATCATTCTGGTTGAATATGGACAGGGGTTACCAAAGGATTAGCAGGTACAAAGTTGTCTGGGTCCCCGAGTGTGTAGGGGTGAAGTAGGGTTACAAAAACTAATCTGAACAAAATAACAAAATATCCAAATAAATCCTTTATGGAGTAATAAGGATGAAATGGGATTTTATCTACGTTATGAGGGAGCCCCAAGGGGTTGTTAGATCCAGTTTGGTGTAGGAAAAGTAAGTGGATTAAGGCTAATGCTGCAACAATGAATGGTAATAAAAAATGGAAGGTAAAAAACCGTGTCCTCTCTTAAAAGGAGCATGGATGGAAAATTTCTAAATTAAATGTACTTATTAAGATTAAAAGAATAAATAATTAATTATAGATAGAAAATATTTCTATAACGATGTTTTTAATCAAATTAATAATATAATTTTTTTGTATAAGATATGGATTAATAAATTATTAAATGTAATTAGTAAAGGAAAATAATAATAATAATAATAATAATTATAATTGATTTATTAATACAAATTTTATTATTTTTTAAATTTTCATTTATTTTATTCTTTGTTTTAGGTTTCTTTTAACTAATTTTTATACACGCTACGCAGTCGGACATTTTATTATTAATTTTATATCAATGGTATTTGTAGTAATTCCAAAATTACCTCAATTCCATAAAGTTAGACTATTTGGTATTAATAAATATTAATATTATTATATCAAAAATATTTTAGAAGAGGGGTAATCATAAAAACATAGGTTGTGTTATAAGATTATATAATATATATGTATATGCAAAATATATTGTATATCTTTATAAAATGTGATTGAATGATTTTTTTTTTTTTAATAATTTATTTTATTTTATCACAGTTATAAGTTACTATTAAATATATTTTCTTAAATAAATATTAAATTAATTTAAAGCCTTAAAGCTTGCCAAAAATTGTTTTGTTGGATAAATATATATATATCATAAAAATAAACAAATCGATGTTTATTTTTTGTTTTGTTTTTTGTACAAAATAATTATATTTAACTTAAGGAAATGTTACAATATAATAAAAATTAATTTATATTTATATTTGTTTTTATCATTTTTTCAAAATATATTCTTAAAGGTATAACATATAAGTAAGTATAACATTAAAAAGAATAAATATTCAATTCAGAGGAAGTGGTGAGGGGGAGGGGAGTGGGAGGAAGATGAGGTAGGAATGTGGTTAATTATGGACTATAGGATATATAATACATATATAAAGTTATACATTTTCAATGTGTGTGACTAGTTGAACACAAAGTGATTACTTGGAAAAACGAATAAAAACATATTTTAAAAAGAAAATATGTTGTTGTTTTTTTTCCTAGTTATCTTTTTATATATTACTATTATTCATCACTTGAATAAATTTTAATATTCTCCTTTGAAATAAGTAAAAATCCTTTGGTATATTTTGCTTCAGTACTATTATTTAGTCCATAGCTCAAATAGATTATTGTTCCTAGAAATCAAGATCAAATTTGGAATTTAAAAAAAAAAAATAAAAATTTTAATAAAATTTATTCAATTTTTTCTCCCTTTTTGTCTTCATGCAATTATTACATGCATTTGTTATATTATTAATTTAAAGTCATGCATTTTATAGTCAATTTTTAATAAAAACATTACATAAAATTTGTATTAGTATACTAAATATACTACATAAGTATATACAAGGAAGTTTCCAAAAGTAATGATAAGTTTTTGTTATTATAAATATAAAATTTATTAGTAGATTCCTATATACTCTCTTCGTAGATAAACTAGCCTCCTTTAAAGTGTATAATTGCTCTTCATCTTTATTTTTAATATTCTTCCTCCCTCCTTTTAGGAGGGATTCATCTCATTCCATCATTCTCCTCGGGAACAAGAATATGAAAAATTCAAATTTCAATTTTTTCCTTATTAAAAAAAAAAAATCATGTTAACATTTCCAAGTCATCATCATCATCATCGTCACTCCACAACTGGTGATAGGAAATTCAAAAATTCCATATTTTTAGTTTCTTCAAGTTTATCAATTTTTTAACATTTTTTATTTTTTCCCTCAATTAATCTTTTTGATCCACCATCATATAAACATTTTGAAAATCTCCCCTTCCCTCCCCTATCTAGTTCAATTACTTTTGGCTACTCTCACATACATATCTTTATATTTTTATTATGTATACATTTAATTAATTTAATATTATTATTATTATGTGAAATATTAGTTTGTAGAATGAAAGAAAAAGAAAAAAAAATAAATTAATAATATCATATTAAAAAAAAAATTAATAATAAAAGGTAATTTGTAGTTTTTTATATATACACCTAATAATAATAATAATGGTTAGAGAGATGATAATATAATGATACGTATTAATTGATATACAATGTGAATGTTAATGTTCCATATTGTCAAGGGATGTATTAGTAGTGCCATTTATTAATGGTGTATCTATTAATTGTGTTTTAGATATTAATGATTTAAGTACATTTGCCATATTATTTTTATGAATATTTTCATCGGATTTTATCTCAGTAAAACTTAATCGTTTCGGATTAATTTGTTTTTCTTTTTCTAATGTTTTTGGATATGGATAAGGTATATTATTTTGTTGTGTTTTTTGTTTAGAAAGTATAATTTCTAATTTATTTCTAAATGCTTGTTTTTCTTCTAAAGTGGGTGCCATCTCTTCTATTTGATTATTTGAATTTGTTAATTGAATAAATGAATGTTTTTTTAATGGTTTTGGCGATAGAATATTTTCACTTAACACTTGATTTAATTTTTTAGAAAAATTTTCTTTATCTTTTTCTAAATTCAATTCTTTATAATCTATTTCACCTGATAATATATCAAGTGGTATTTCTGATAAATTTTTATTTGTTTGTTTTAAAAATATAGGATGGTTATTATTTACATTAATATGATGATGATGATGATGATGATTATTATTATTATTATTATTATTATTTTCATTTACCGAATCTTTTTTATTATTTTCATTTTCATTTTGAGTGGATTTCAATTTATTTCTTGATAATATCTCTTCAGCTACTATACGAAAATCCTCTATATTATTCATTTTTTCTAATTTTTCAGTTTCTTTTTTTAATGATTTATTAGACATTTTATTTGAATTTAATTTTATTTCATTTATAAATTCTTTTCCATATGTGGGTGTTGGTGGTGGTGATGTTATTATAATTTCAGGCATTGGAGGTGGTGGTGGTGGTGGTGGTGGTGGTGGTGGTGGTGATGATGATGGTGATGGTGGTGGTGATTGTGATTGTGATAAAATTCCTTGATTAATGTCAATTGTTTCATTTTCTATAATTTCAAATTCATTTTCATTTAATGCAATTTTCTCTTCATTTAATATTTCTTCAGTATTTTTCACTTGTAGTATTTTATCATTATTAGCAACGTCTTTATCATCATCATTTATTATTTCATGTAAATTTTGCATTGATATTGATTGATTGATTTCTTCTGATTTTATAGAAATTTCATTTAATTCATTGTTCATGTTAATAATCTCATTATCTTTATTAATATCATTGCCATTAAGCGAGTTATCTTCTTTGTTTTGAATTTCATCTAATAAGAAATTCTCTTTCATTTCATTCTCATCAGCTTTATTATCATCTACTATTATTATATTATTACTATTATTTTTTTCTTCATTCATTATTTCATTGATTGCCTCTTTGTTTTCTAATGATGTTCTAATTAATTCATCATCACTACATGAATCATCATGTTCAATGATAATTATTTTAGGAAATAGTACACCACAATTATCAAAAGATTGTTGATTTTGATTCTTTGTTAATTCATCGAAAGGCAAACGAGCTGCTGTTTTATTTGTATTTAATGATGTTTCTTTAATTTGTTGTTTATCGGATTTCCAACTCTCCTCCGAGGCTACCATAATTACATCCAATTCCTTCATATTGTCTTTAGTATTTATTATATTAAGTGAAGCACTTGTTGATTGATAATCATTAAACATTGTAGGAGATACTAATTTAGTGGTACAATCCAAAATAGGGGTAGGATTTGTTATATTGGTTAAGTTTAAACTATTCTCGACTAGCGCTTTGTCAGAAACCTTGCTATTATCATTATGGCAATCACTGTTGAAACCTGGATTATCTGCGCCATTTTTATTTTTACCCTCTTGTTGTTTCTGTGCTTCTAAAGCCCTTTTATTAAAGCAATTAGGAGGAGCCATATTACTTGACCATGCACCATACAGAAAATAAAGAGGAACACCTAACAAAAGAAAATAGTTTTTATATCATGGAAAATAATTTACAATTGTATTTCTTAAATTTAAAAAAAACAAAAAAAAAAAATAATTAATTTAATATTAAATGAAATCAACATACCTACCTAAATAATATTATCAATAATAATAATATTATCAATAATAATAATTACAACTAAATAAATAAAAATTGGACACTCGCTCCATTTAATAAGTGATGTATTAAAAAGTAAGGGAACGCATAGTGAGAGCAAAAAACAAGTCCTATTTTCAACAAACTATTTGTTTCCATATAACTTTTTATTTTTGCTTATTCTTACTATACAAAATATTTACGAACACAAAAAAAAGAAATTCTAACAGTAGATTTAAGTTGTAATTGTCGGGACATGAAAAAGTACTGGAACGCGTTCTGGTTCTAAAAAAAGATAAGGGAACGTCGTTCCCCCGCGTTCCCCTCCCAATACACCACTGAAAATTACAATTAGTTTTTCTATAATTGAATTGAATTGAATTGAATTAAGTCCCTTCCTGGTTTGAGCGTTTTTAATACAGGAAGCGATCATCGATTAATCAGAGTGAAATTTTATTTTTATCGGGCGTTCGCTCGAATGGACATTAGAAAATCTAGAAAGCCAAAATCTACAATCCAAGATGGAGTAAAGGTGACCGTACTACCAGAAATTGACCACTTTTTGTTAGACATCGACTATAAACATTTTATAAATCATAAAATATATCCAGAAGGAAGTACAAAAAAAAAAAAAAAAAATTTATAAAATAACGTTTTTCTCATGGACTAAAAAGAATAAAATAATTTTTCTATAAGTCTGACAAAGTTTATGGATGGATTGCTTTATATTCAACAAAAAACGTTTGGCGCATTTCGTTTATTTATATTTATATGAACAATCATGTCAAATTTTTGTAATAATAAAAATTTTATTAAACACAAACTGACAAATTTGTTTATTTTAAATTAGAAAATGAAAACTTGTGTCGTACAATCATCATGAATTTCAGAGAAATAGAGTTCTTCTTGCATGCTATGCTCACAAGCAGTAGATTTTTATTTTATTTTGTAAAAATAAACTTGTAAACTTAATAATAGATTGGAGAGTGTTTAAATTTTCTGGTGAAAATTTTGTTTTTTGCAAAGTTCATTCATCGATAAAGTTTTTTCGATTCTATAAAACTATACTAATCGTTTTTGTTGATTAATTTCATTTTGTTTTATTATTTTTCCATCTTAGAAATGGCGGGCGCGAATGTATTAGAACCAATTTTTTTTCTAAAATCTATAATAATCTATAATATGTTTTTGCATAATTGAGTGTGTGTGGGTGTGTAATGTGTATGTCTTATATTGTAGTCCATTAAATAAATTACTATATTATGTGAGTATTTATGAAATTAGATTATTACAAGAATTAAGGTGGGGGGGGGGGCAAGAATTGTTTTTTAAAAAAGGGGGGCGCCGGTACAGAAGGTTGGAAACCACTAAACTAATGTAAGAGGATAAAATATATATAACTTATGTGTGTCGAAAATGCTATATTATTTCCTCTTACATTAATTCAGTGGTTTCCAACCTTTCTGTACCGGTGCCCCCCTTTTTAAAAAAAAAATTCTTACGCCCCCCCCCCTTAATTCTTGTAATAATCTAATTTCATAAATACTCACATAATATATATATATAGTAATTTATTTAAATAATTTATTTTTTAATTTTTCTTCATTTTTCACCGAAATCAAAAAAAAAGCTCCCTAAGCAACCCATATTTGCCATGTATATGGATGGTATACAGAGAAGATGTCATAGGAGGGGGGTCTACAGCACAGAAATGGTTTCCAAAATGCTAAACTCCTTCTGAATTCGACAAAGAGTATCTCAAAATATTTTTGAAACAGGACGTAATCAAAGAAGTCGTGAATTGACTGACGGACATCATCTTAAGACGATGTGTGTTTCCTGGGACT